>JAYMFT010407032.1:0-33680 GCA_038088735.1 Panulirus argus | reverse complement strand
TATATATATATATATATATATATATATATATATATATATATATATATATATATATATATGAGAGAGAGAGAGAGAGTACGAGAAGTCCTAAACATTATATATAAAATGTCCAACTGGTAGTGTTTGTCTCAGTCCAGGTTGGGTCATAATCTTTCAAGAGGTCGACTCCCGCCCTAGACCTCAGCCATCCCTTCCATAATTCAACCTATTTCATTCCAGCAGGAGAACCGCCATCAGTTGCGTGGAATACACCAAACGACAAATGCAATTTTAATTAATGATGCGTTTGGACGAATAAATTTGGAGAGTCGTGGACTTCAGGTACACGTAATGGTAACTGAAAGATGTCTCTAACGAGGTTGCAACATCCAGTAAAAAAAGGGAATAAAGAACCAATCGATTAAATACGATATGTGGTGATGTTGACAGCCGAGCTTAAGCCAGAGTCGAGGGTGATTGTGTTAGCCGACGCCCGGGTAATCGGATGACGCCCGTGTTCTGTTCCCTTTGTCAGCTTTCTAAAGACACATAAAGTTGAATCCTCTTTTATAAAGTAGTTCCATGTATATTTTTGAAATTTATTGTATAACTTCAGAGACTCTTACAAGATAAAATATTATATCATCTTATAATTTCCCATGCAATGGGGACATCACCAGTCCGTCAATGAGCGATCGGGACGCGTGGCCCTCCCCCCGGATCGGTGTGCGGGGCGGCGGCTGGGGGCTTGTCTGCCCTCGAGTGTTTGTGGCAGGGTTCCCGCCTCTCACCTGGCATATATAGTCCAGCCCGACCAGCTTCTCTGACTAGTTACCCCAAGATTCTGTTGCGAGGAGGCTGTGTGTGTCTCCCAAGATCTGCCTCACGCAGCGATAAACTCTCACGTACACTCAACGCTCAGTCAGCGGCGGACGGACGGACCGACCAGTTAGTTATCGCCAGTCGTTCCACGCACCGGAAACCTAGTCAGTGTACAACAATTATATTTTAAGTACAACACAACGCACACATTCAACGTAAGCACACACTCAACATTTTTTTTTAATAACGTAGACAACACACACACTTCCAGGCAGTCATGTATACCGACACATTAACACAAATGTATACTCAACTTCCGACCCGGCCTCCTGCCAGATATACCATAGTATACTACACCTAATCTGACTAATCAGGTATACCAGCGTATACAATCTTAACCTTTAAGTATACCACACCTAACCTGATCAGTTACGTCTATAAGCATATACCACCCTAACCATTTTGTATAGAAAACCTAATCTAACAAGTATACCACACCCAACATAACGAGAGCTATATCACACGTAACTTGTCTAGTATACTAGCATATACCACACTTAAGCTAACCAATTAGGGTATACCACACTTGAATTATCAAGTATACCACAGCTAACAAGTATACTACACTCAAGTCAAATATATCACACCTAACCTGTCAAGTATACCACATTTAACCCCTTAAGTATACTAGCTATAGCATACCTAACCTGTCAAGTACACTAGCGTATACCACACTTAATTAATCAGGGTATACCACACTTGAATCATCAAGTATACCAAATCAAAAATAATCAGTTAAGTTCACAGCACGTAACTTAACCAGACAAGTTTACCACACCTAACCTAACCAGGCAAGTACACCACATTTAACCAGTCCAATATACCAGCGTATACCACACCCAACCAGTCAAGTACACCATACCTAACTTGGCCGGTATACCAGCGTATACCTCATCTAACCTAACCAGTACAGTGTACCACAATTGACCTCACCTAATATAACCAGTCAAGTATACCAGCGTTTTTTTTTTATACCTCTCTGAAACCAATCAGTATATAACACATTACCTAACCTAACTAAAGAAAACCATTGTATACTACATCTAACTTAACCAGTCCTGTATACCCATGTATACCACAATTAACCGAACTAGTTTAGTATACCCGTGTATGCCATCCCTAACGAGTCAAGTACATCATCGCACAGCACATATGACCTAACCAGTCACGTATACCATGGTATGCCACACGAACTAATCAGTCACGTATACCACTATTAATCTAATACATAAGGGAATACCTGTGTATACCACAACAAACCTAAAGAGTAAAGTTTACCATCGTATACTACTTAACCAGTCATATATACCCGCTTATACCACACCTACCCTAAGTAGTCAAGTATACCACATCCAACTTAACCCGCCTAGTATACCAACGTTTACCACATCTAACCTATCCACTCAAGTACACCAGCGTATACCACATCCAACCGGGCAAGTATACCAGGTAATCATATCACTCATAACTTAACCAGTTAAGTATAGCACACCTTACTTAAACTGTCAAGTACTCCAGAGTATACCACACCTAACTTAACCAGTCAGGTATTCCAGGGTATACTACACCTAACCCAACCAATCCAGTACACCAATGTATACTAACTAACCAAGCCTGGTAAGTATACTGGGAAATACAAGGGTCCTAACGAAGCCGTTTGTGATGGTGGAAGCGAACAGAGACTCATGGATTGGAGGAGGTCATACAGGGTATTCAGAGAGAAAAGAGCCTGTGATCTTTTCATACAAGGAAGGAGGCGCAAATAATAATAAAGTTAAAGTCATGGATTGAAAGCGGAATATTTATCAAGGATGTTCGTAAACACAGGAGTAACACTGCCGTCAAACAACTGTTACTGGTGAATCATTCCATATATTAACAATCCCGTTGAAAAAAAGAAAGTTAGAACGTCGTTCATTACGAATTAAATCAGGCGAATCAATCCTTACTTAGCTTGAGATTATTGAAGCCTCTGATCATTTTGAATAGCGTTTCTTTTCTAGGCAAAATAAATGAACGCCGTTTAGTCAGCTGTCATACGTTTCATTTTTTTTTCCTGTCTAACAGTCATCTTAGCATTTCGCCTCTGTATTGTCTACAGTACTATCTTTGTCACCCAAGAAGGGTGACCAAAATTGGACACATTATTATTCAAGAGGGTAAAGCACCAGTGACGTGTAACGAGTTGAGGTAATTTCCATAAATTTCAATTCGACAGCCCTGCTTATAAATCTAAATATATTGTTTGCCCCATTTTCACTGTTGGCTTCAGGTCACCAGAGATTATTTAGACCATTTTTTCATTTACCTTTAGAAGTAGATCAAGAGAATTCATAATGTAGCCTGCCTTTCCATTTTAATTAACGATATATAATGCTGTACCCATTATTGCCTGCTGTGACCCAATCCACTAATTTGTTTATGTCCGTTGGAGGCTGCAAACGTATTAGATATATTTCCCAGCTTGATTTCGTCTCAAGAGGCTTAGTTTCCATTAAGTTCACCAACTACAGACGCTGATCTAATTGGACGGTAATTTCCGGGCAGCGATGTATTACCCTTTTTGAAACAGGTGTAGTTCCGTTAGCAAGTTTCCACTCCGGAACTTTTTCCGTGGCAAGTGACTTAAATTGGAAAAACCAGGCACGGGTTTAACTGTCTCATGTTTCGCCTCCTTCATCATCCTCAAATAAAACTTGTGTGTGTTTGCTGTTTTATTTACTTTCATTTCATGTAGTGCTGATGGTAGGTATATACCTCTAGCTTATATCAGCACGTCGCAAAATGTTTTCCTCTCACAGCAATGGAACGGGAATAGGGGACGTCGGCTGGCTGCACAGACGTTAGGCTAAATCGAGGATTAATTTTCGGCTGCGACTTGCTTCCTTTTCCGAATATCACTGTTAACTTTGGTAAAAACTTTCCATTCACCGGGAACATGACCCGCAGTTAGTGAAGTGAAAAGAGAAGCCAATGGTTCAACTATCTCATTTTCTTTCTATCTGGGCTACAGGACTCATTAGCTATTATTCTGATTAACGCTTCGTCTTTTATAGCCATTTGTTGCAAGATGTTTCCCCCTGTGGAGGGACCGGCTAGCGCAGCGTGAGTGGCATGTCTCAGCGGGAGGAGAAGGCGGGTCAGGCAGCACCTCTCCTGGTCACTGGACGAGGAATCAAAATATTGACGATTGCAACGATACCAGCCCGTGGGCCAGTCACTACACCCACCAGCCTCAGACTAGGGGGGGACCTGTCTGAAACGACCACACGTGACTGGTGGGCCCTCTGACGGTGGCTCAGAAAATGAGGGGACGACCATCCGGGCCCTAGTGAGGGGTCCAGGGCCCCCACCCACCCACAGAAAATGAGGAGAAGATCATCCGGGCCCTAGTCATGGGTCCAGGGTACCTACCCACCCACAGAAAATGAGGGAATGACCATCAGGGCCCTAGTAAGGGATCCAGGGGCCCCACCTACAGCAAATGAGGGGACGACCATCTGGGCCCTAATGAGGGGTCCAGGACCAATCACACAAGCAGCTGAGAATTTCTTGCCTCAGCAGAATTGTGTGTTGGGCCGTCCACTGTGATGGGTCTTCCTTCAGCTCTCTTACTCTCCCTTCCTCTCACTCTGGTGTACTCTCACTCTCCCTTCCTCTCACTCTGGTGTACTCTCCCTCTCCCTTCCTCTCACACTCGTGTACTCTCACTCTCCCTTCCTCTCACACTCGTGTTCTCTCTCCCTTCCTCTCACACTCGTGTTCTCTCACTCTCCCTTCCTCTCACACATGTTCTCTCACACTCGTGTATTCTCTCCCTTTCTCTCGCGCTCGTGTACTCTCTCTCTCCCTTTCTCTCACACTCGTGTACTCTCTCCCTTCCTCTCATGCTCCCTCTTGTTCTGTCTGTGTGGCTGTCACTCTATTGTACTATAATACACTGTACTGTACTGCACAATATTTCACTGTACAGTATAGCTCTGTATTCTACTCTAATGTACTGCACTGTACTGTACTAATTAACTGCACTTCATTACTTTGTACTCTACTGCAGTGTAATCTAGAACACTACTGCACTGTACTCTACTGTAAGCAGTGCACTTCAGTGTACTGTACTGTGCTGTACTGCCGTGAAGTGCACTGTAACGTATGGTGATACACTGCACTACTGTTCTCCACTGAAGTGAACTTCTTTACATTGTACTATACTTCACTGTATTGCAATGTACTATACTGCAGTGTAATGTACTGTCCTATTCTGCCTCTCTCCTCAATCTCAGGTAAGCACTCTATGCAAGTCGGGAGGTAGGTCAGTAGGTAGGGAGGTACGTCATTAGTACAGTAAGTAAGCAGGCCAATCAGTAGGTGGGAAGGTCCGAAGTTAAGTAGGGAAGTAGGTAGGTAGGTAAGTCAATAGGTCAGTAGGTAGATAGGTCCGAAGGTAAGTTAGTAAGTCCGATGGCAGGGGGGTTGGTAAGTAGGAGGTTGGTCGGTAGGTATGTAGGTTAGCTGGCTGGTAGGTACTCAAGTAGGTAGGCAGGGAGGTACCGCAGGCTGTGATAGAAAGTACTCTCCCTGACCAACGGTACCCTTCGTGGCGGATGGTACCCTCCCTGACTAGCGATACCCTTTGTGACTCATGGTACCCTCCCTGACCAGCGGTACCCTTTGTGACTCATGGTACCCTCCCTGACCAGGTGTACCCTTTGTGACTCATGGTACCCTCCAACCCCTACAATTAACTGGTTGTCTCTCTACCATCTTCATGTCTTCAGCATGATGTGCGACCCTTCAGTATGGTGGTGACGCCCGTCAGCATGATATGCGACTCATTTAATATGACGGTGTGACCCGTTAGCATGAAGTGCGATCCTTCAGCATGACGATGTCGGCCCTACATTTCCACAATAGCATTTAGAAGTGTTTTTCGATCTTGCCTCCTGCTAATGCACCCGCTGCTTGCCCTCCCACACCGTACAGGTGGTGGCCGGTGGGATGTAGCGTCACCTATAGTCTCTCCTGGCTCGTTTGCTTCTTGACATCTTTCCAATTTGACTTTTCTTAACATTATCTCCGTATCAGAGGCTTGAGGTGCACTTGCTCTTCTCTTTCTTTTCAAACTCCTCATAAGCTCTCACCATAAAGCACTGGTTCTTGGCTACAGGAACGTACGTTTCCTGTCCACATTCTATAAACTTTGTCGCCATGAGTACCTCCAGCGACACCTCCCTTCTCGTTTGTCGCCTTTTTTCCTTCTATATTATCATGTACCCCAGTGTGTGCGTGTGTCTGTGTCTCATTTCTGTTCCACGGGTATAACGAGGTGACCTACGCGCACACACACACACGTCGGTTGTCTCGTCGTGCAAGGCTTGAGCTCACGTGTGATGTTTACATTAAGTTTACTTGTCAGCCAAACACCGTAAACTTTATTCCACTGTCGGCTGCAGTTTGCATGCTGACTCCTTGAGCACTCCCGTTTTCTGCCGACCTCAACTCAACCCTTGCCTCCGCCTCAGCTAACGCCTGTTTCACCCAACAAGTTCCCTCGCTGTGGCGCTCCACAGTCTTTCCTACTAGACCCCTGCCTGCCCAGCCTCAGCTAGGGAATGTGAGATCCTATGTTCCCCTTCCTATACCTGTAGAGCGTCACAAGACCAGTGTCGCAATGTTGCTTATTTTAACCTCTCCACTGACTTGGGTGGTACGTCAAACCTCACCCACCTCTATCTGGTTGGTCTACCATACCACACTCTTCCAACTGGGTGGTCTACCATACCATACTCTCCCATTTGGTTTGGTCTACCATTCCACACTCTTCCATCTAGTTGGTCTACCATACCACACTCTTCCATCTGATTGGTCCACCAAACCACACTCTTCCATCTGGTTGGTCAACCATACCACGGCCCTACATCTTCACAGCCCTATATCTGGATGGTCTACCACACCACAGCCCTACATCTGGATGATCTACCACACCACAGCCCTACATCTGGATGGTCTACCACACCACAGCCCTATATCTGGATGGTCTACCACACCACAGCCCTATATCTGGATGGTCTACCACACCACAGCCCTACATCTGTATGATCTACCACACCACAGCCCTACATCTGGATGATCTGCTACACCACAGCCCTACATCTGGATGGTCTATCACACCACACTCCTACATCTGGATGGTCTATCACGCCACAGCCCTACATCTGGATGATCTATCACACCACAAACCTACATCTGGATGGTCTACCACACCACAGTCCTATATCTGGATGGTCTACTACACCCCAGCCCTACAACTGGACGGTCTACCACACCACAGCCCTATATCTGGATAGTTTATCACACCACAGTCCTACATCTGGATGGTCTATAACACCACAGGGCAACATCTTCATAGTTAACTACACTATAACCCTACATGTGGATAGTTTAGCACACTACAGCCCTACATATGAATGGTCTACTACACTCCAGCTGTACCTCTGGATGGCCTACCATATCAGACCCTACACCCGGGTGGCTAACTACACCAATGGCCAACATCTGGATGCCCTATCACACCCCACTTTTACATATGCGTGACCTAACATACCTCAGCCCTACATGTGGATGGTCACCTACACCACAGTCTTACATATGGATGGTCTACCACCTCACATCCCTACACATGGATGGTCTACAACAACACAACCCTACATCTGTAGAGTATATTAGGCCACAATCCTACTACAAGATGTACCACATTCGTTGCCTTATACCCTGATGGTCATCATCTCCACATTTCTGGCTGATAACTCTAAATACAACTTTACTGCAACCATACATTTGGCTTACTGACAAACAGGGTCAATATATGACAGTCCCACATCTGGATAACACAAGAGATGATGTCAATGGATGATGAAGCTTGGTGAGTGGTGAGGTTCACGGATCCTAGCATCATGTCGTGAGCAACTGATATTATGCTAAGATTCGTGTGTCCTACCACTATACTGCAATTAGACCAGCCACAACCATCGAAACCATCGTCATCATAACAACGCCTACAGGAGTATAAAAAGTGACAACCCTACGGCTGCAACTTTTACAATATTCTTTCTCACCACAGAATTAGGCTATAGTCCACAGCCATTAAGAAACAGTTGGTACATCCAATGCAAATTGCTGCCCCTCCTACAGTAAGAAAATGGTGCCATGGTCCCATAAAGTGCTGTTCCAAGTGTTGGTAGAATGGACCTTTATACATAAGCAATGACTCAGTCAGCTGATGGCTGCCACCCATATAGATTAATTAATTTCTCTTTTCCCTGTTTTCATCATTATTTATGTAATTTATGAATGCTGTAATTTCAAGATGAACTGTGTAAGTGTGTATTTTGTATTATAATGTATAAGAAATATAATATACAATGTATATGATGAGTGGTTGCAAGTTGGCAACATTGGGGAGGTCAGCATCCCTTCAAATCCAACCCTTTGATTTTTGTGCTCTTTAAAGTTTGCTTATAATAATGAATGAATGTAGATATATACATATAAAATACGGTGATTTTTTGAAAAGAGCTCACAAGTTGGCAATGTAATGCTGCTCAGCATCCCTTCAAATCCATCAAATCAAATTTTCATGCCCTTTATAATTTATTCATTATGAGTGCAAGATACAAGAAATCTGCTACTTTTGAAAAATTTATGCAATCCTGTAGGCACAACTCATTATCACTTTTTTTCTTTATCCCTCCACTAATAGATATTGCTTTAAAAAACTATAATCAAATATGGAAAGTTATGGTTTTGCCTTGATAAAGCAAAACAGTACAAAAGGACCAATAACCACTTCCATATTTTACTGAAGAATTGACACTTCTAAATTTTAAGAGTGCAGCTGGACACACATTTCACAGCCAAAGGATTAAATCTGAATGATTAAATCAAACAAGAATAAATAAATGAAATTACCAACACTAAGTAATAATATGATAAAAAAATCTTTAGAATTAAGGAATGGGCATTTCATCAACCAAACAACTCTATTTCATTGCCAATTTCCACCCCATATCATAAAATCTACTTTTGTGACAAAAAATATATATTGAAATGTCTTTAGCTGCTACTTTATCAAATGTCATAATTTGTCTCACCAACTGTCATAACTTGTCTCATAGGCTGTCTTAATTTGTCTCTCTTATATGTCATAACTTGTCTCATCAACTATAACTCATTGCTGTCTAATAACAGAAATGTTAAAACTGGGTTCATTTCCCACTGCTTATCAGATGAAGTTCTGGACTCTATGTACAGTACAAGCATAAAAGCAAACTCATTTCTTCAAATCCCTTGTTATATTGTGGAAATACTGCTATCATTTACTGTCTTTAATATGTGACTAGTCTGTTATAGCTACTATAACTACACATTACATGTTAGGCATTAGATGAACTTTACCAGTCTAAAACCCTGATTTCTCCAGTATAGGATACAAAGTGTTTAATATATCTATTATTGAACTCTCATCCAAAATTAGTTCTGTATTATTTCTTTCATATATGTACTAACATTGTGATATTCTACTACAACTGCTTAACTTTACCTTTGATGATATTTAATCTTCATGTACGTCTGAAGTAAAAAAGGCCAGTACCCTAAAAGATGAAATAAAGCATTATGAAATAAAATAATATCTAATAAAATATATTTGTAGCATTTCAACAACAATTCCATATTTAACATAAACAAATACTTCATCACTCCTTTCTCATGGACAGTAAATTGCACCTGTTATTCATCATATCTTGACATGATAATGCTAACATTTTAATGTACAATAATCACATCCCTTATTCAGCACATCTTAACAATGGTTTGCAAACAAGTGATACAATTCTTAATGTTAAATTCCAAATTTTAAAAATAAAAAATACTTACCGTGAATTAAGCATTTTGTTTGTTTAAAGGACATGGCAGATTTTATGTATGATTTCAGTGACCATTCACTGTGGCTGAAGAAGAGTGAATCCCTGTAGAACCAACTTTCAATGAAACTATATGTAAAAGAGTTATATATGAGATAAAAGACTAAGCTAGTGACATTCACCTGCACCAAACTTAATACTAGTTATCATATCTATTTCTGACATATGTACAGCTTTTATTTACACAAATAAGGCTTACTACTGTACCCTCATTTTGACCATACTAATTATCACACAGACCTACAATAAATAAGTTAAAATCACATATAAAATAAGTAAACAATAATTACAAATATACATTTATCTACAGCATTGGTACAGAGTCCTGATTAACAATGTCGGGCAATGTTGCAGCTTAAAACACAAACATATACCCCATCTTAAAGATAAGTGTATGTAATCTCAAAATTACTACAAACAATTTCTACCACTATGAATTCACCTGATTTCATCATAGCTGAATACAGCTAACTATAATCCTATTCAAAAGAGCACTTTGCATAAGGTAGATGGGCTGCCAGTCTCCAGGGTGATGATTGGTGTGTACCATGGCCAATGGTATGTGATAGGAAGAAAGAGGTTGCTAGTCATGTTTTCATATTTATGTTATGCAAAGGCACTGCAGACATGGAGCTAAACATAATCTCTTCTGGTGCTGGAGGTTTCTGACCAGCATGCTTGACAGATAATAAGGGAACACATAATTTACTTATTTGTGACTGCAGGAGTGTGCAATGAGCTAGTGTAATGCAGATAAGCATCATGGTTAAAATCTTGCTAGTGGAGCTGCACATACCTTAATGCCTTGTTAGTTAAGGTTGTCTCCATACATACCTCTGCACACTGTATATCTAGGTCATCACATATTTTACACCCTAGCAACAGGGAGCAGAAAATGAATACCATATCTTATACAACCTGACTACAGTGAAAGGGTTAACCTGATTACGTTATGCTCTTTTTTCACACTTGTCTGCTGTTTAGCATTAGCGAGGTAGCACCAGGAACAGAAGATGAAATGGCTTTATTTGCTTATATCAATTCTATCATGCGTAATTCAATGAAACCACAGACCCCTATCCACTACCTGACCCAACAGCCTTTCTGTGCTTTCTCCAATCTGCTTCACATACTCAGGTTCAGTCCATGGGTAGCATATCATCCCCTATACACCATATTACTCCATTTTACTCTATCCTGTACGTGCTTTTCATTTTCTGCATGTTCAGGTCCTGAGCACTCGAAATTCTGTTCACTCTGTTCTTACATCCCCAATTCAGTCTCCCCCTTCTTGTTCCATCTGCTTCTGACATATTTTCTATGTCAACCTCTCCTCCCTTATTCTTTCCATGTGTCCAAACCATTTTAGCACACTTTTTTTCAATTCTCAACCATACTCTTCTTATAACCACACCTCTCTCTTATCCTATTTTTTGCTCAATACCCTCCTTGTACCACACATCAGTCTCAAATATTTAATTTCCAACACAATGAACCTCTTCAGTACGTTCTCATCTATAGCCACGCCTTGCATCCAAATAACATTGTTGGGACTATTACGTCTTCAAACATGCCCATCTTTACTCTCCTAGATAATGACCACTCTTTCCATTCTTCAGTGCTTCCAGGACCTTTGCCTCTCCCTCTCCCTATGACTCACTTCAGCTCCAATGGTTCTATATGCTGCTGTTTCCACTTCCAGATATCTAAATTTCTTCACTTCTTCCAAATATATTCCATTCAAATTCACATCTCAACTATAATACATAAAACCCAAGGACCCCTTCTATGGGGCTCCTGCACTTTAAAGGATGCACTATAATCAAAATCTGGGAAATAATGGATTCCTTTGGAATAAAAAGTCCCTTGACGAGACTGTGCTCCCTTCCATCACCTGACAATGATACAGACTCACTGAAGATGACTTTTCACTCACGGTGTATCTACAAGTAAGCAATAATGAGACTCTGTACTACATAAATATCTACTTTCATATTGACCATTTCTATGGAACTACTTCACTGTTCTCTATGCGGTTATTAATTCAATTTGGAAAAACTATATTGAGCTTATAACATGTAACATCATACAATGCAAAATGCCTAAGGAAATCACCTATAGCACTGCTAGGATACATCTTGGTGCTCACAAGGATACTATCTATGGAAATCACCTACATGTAAATAACTTGCTAAGTAAAATAGAGCACAAGCTAACAGCTGAATGATGCATATCAAATTCCCTGAAATCCAGCTGAATGTACAAAAATAAATGCAATATGTCCGTATGAAATGTTCCGAAGGGTATTTGGGTAACAGAGTTTGTACCGCAGTCTAAACATATTAAAGACAACCCTGACAAAAAAATTTATGAAATTTTAGTCTGAGTTGCATCCAGAAAATACCCTAGAAAATAATTCACTTTGCTTAGCTAACCTGGTAATATTCTGACTGTATTCACAACAACTTTGTAACTAAAAGAACAAGTTTCAAAATTTTTCCAACATTCTAACATAATGGCGATTGTGGGAGAGCAGCATACATTTACATAAGTGTACATGTGATAAAATTTGAAGTTTGCTGAAAAAAGTTTGATGTGGTTTATGTTCTTTAGGCATGACTAAAACAAGAGCATCAAATCAGGTATACACTTCTAAGTTATAGTAAGATTATCAGAAAATTTGTGCAGGGATATGTTCACTAACTTAATCTTATCACAATTATATTATCATTATAAAGACCATATAACCTTAGAATCCCTTTTATGGGGCTCCTGAAGCTTCAGGGGTGCACTTCAATTAAAAGCAGAGAAATGACAGACTCCTTTGAGGTGTGAAGTTCCTAAGTGAGACTGTACTCCTTCTCATCCAAGGATGAAACAGCCTCAATAAAGGTGGTTTTTCACTCAAAATATCATCCAATAAAGATGATGCTCCCTCAATTATGGTGGTTATTCACTCAAAATGTAAACACAGGCAGGTGGAATCCAGGACCACTTTACAATTATGTCTTTCTCATAAGAAAACGGAAAAGCATGAAAAATATATGACTTCCTGCTGATAACCTGAACAATAAATTAGAATAATCAATAACGTACATGCGACTATACAATTTTGTGCTACCTTCACATGAACTTTAAAACTTACAAAGTGATAAAAATGTGTTAATACATCCCTTAACCACTCATAACTTTACACTTTTGTGTGTCATCCATGTTCTACTGATGAATTTACCCAATTCTGACCGAAGGCATAAGAGATATAGTGTATAAAGTGTGATCTTAAACTGTGCCCAGGTCTCTGCAATGCTCACTCTTGCAGCACACAGCAAAGAATTACACAGCATCCTCTTGTGAGCAAACAGCGACCGTATGCAACACCGTGACATTATCACAAATGACTTCATGCTGAAAAGTACAGAAAATGCATGATGAAGCATATCATTAACAAAATGAATAAAAGCAAAAAACATATTTTGATCTGAAAGATTCACTTTTGTGTCTACACAGTATATGCTGAAAAAAGCTTATCTTACCCAAATATTATTCTTGATGAAATTTTAAGAAATATGCCTAAATATGACAGCAAACTGGTCCTAGAATCACCACAAGTGACTAATTGTTAGTAGTTAACTATTTCCAGACCTGGTAAAAAGTATATATCATACTATCTGATCTCATCATTAGACAGCAGAACCTTAAACAGAATATACTCCTTTAAAATAGGCAAACCAAACATCTGGGGAAGGCAAACAATGTGTCTTCAGCTCATCTCATACCCATATCAAATTAAAAAGATGGTTCTGATACTGAGATGTTAATCTTAAAAAAACACTGCTGATTTCACCAATGTCTGTGCTCCATGAGACCTGCTTCTTTACTGCCTTCATCAACATCTGAAGCAGTTATTTAATATTTCCATGGTGGAACACCAGTTAATACCTAACTCTACTAATCCCTTATTTCATTCATTTCACTATAATTTCTGATCTCTCAATTTTGTCACTTACATATTTCTGATATCTCAATTTTGTCACTTACATACCTCTTCCAACTTCTTGCTTACATCAGACGCCTAATTATCCAATGATCTAGTGAAGAGATATGTATACAACACATTTCTCTGACATTATTCACGTATATTCTGTACTCCTGTAAAATAAATGGCAATCTACATTCCTAAGTCAAATCATTCACATACAGTAAAATCTATATTCCTGTAAAATAAATGGCAAGCTACAGTCCTAGGTCAAACTATTCATATACAGTACAGTTATAGTCCTATGATATACAGATCTACAGTCCTAGGTTAAATCATTCACATACATTATAATCTATAGTCCTGTAAAATAAATGGCAATCTACATTACTAGCTTATATTATTCATAAACATTCTACAGTCCTGTAAAATAAATGGCAATCTACAGTCCTAAGTCAAATCATTCATAAACAGTCTATAGGCCTTTAAAACAAATAACACTCTACAGTCTTAGCTCAAATAATTCATACACAGTACATTCTATTATCCTGCAAAATAAATGGCAAGCTACAATCCTATGGTAAATTATTCATATTCAATCTATAGTCCTGTAAAATGAATGGCATTCTAAAGTCCTAGGTCAAATCATTCATCTGCAATCTATATTCCTGTAAAATAAGTAACAAAAAAGGACGGATAGATCATGACTTAGAATAACTTTGTCCTTTTCAGATGGATGTCATTATAACATCTTTTCATGAACCACATCTACCACACAAGCACTGCCTCTAATACTTGAAAATCTAATAACAAAAACATTTAACATCCAAGCTAAAAACTATGATGAATGCGGCTAAAATAGTAGAATGCAAAGGCAGACTTACCCTTCCTGTGTGTTCAGAGAAAACTCAATGCCCCTAAGCAAGTCATTGGTCTTGAAGATGAGAAGCATCTGACGAGGAACCCGATTCAGCACAGCAGAGATCTCAGGCAGGTACTTAGCTGCATCAGATTTGATCTCATCTTGCTGTAAAAATGTAATTAAACAACTGTGTGGGAGGATCTCTGTTAATGCATGAAGCTGATATAATTTTGGTAATGGGCTGTGTTGTAAGATATCAAAATTTGCTCAAGACACTAAGCTGAGAAATAAATATGAAACAGATACTCAACATTAAAAACTGCAAGACAACACAGAGAAACTGATGGGCTCAGTTCATAGGTTGCAAAATAAATTCTAGTATTGATAAGGACAGAGTTTTACACATTCTGGGTAAAGACAAAAAGGTATGCTACAATATAAATTCTTCTTAGCTACAAAAAGTAGATGAAGAAAAATACTAAGGTGTTTTACATTTTGATAACCTATAGCTCATTAAGCAGTGTAAAGTAGCAGTAAAAGAGGCAAACAAAATTTTAAAACTTACATGTAGGACATTCAAATATGTCTACAAAACTAATCTTCACTTTCTACAGTTCACCAAAACATCCCCACCTTGAAATCTTTTGTTCCATCATCATCTATGTCTTACATATTACTTAAGCAGGGTAGCAATTTTACCCACAAAGTGCTACAAAACTGATTCTCACATACGGTGTGCATGCCTATATGCACTTTCATATAAATGACAAACGATTCAATGATAACAGACAAAAAGTATAAAGATGTGAAGTAAAATGTTATTTCCTTTGAAGTTCAGAAATGCTCTCTCTATCCCAGAAACTTACCTCTGCTGATGTTCGCCCCTTCTTGTCAATCCCCTTTGTTATTGAGTCCCATGATCGTCCTGTGACCATGCAGGCAAAAAGTCCAAATAATTCCCCAACGCCCAACTGGTCTCCATATCGTTGAATTTCTTTGAGATCTGCATTGAGGATGCTCAGCCAAAACTTGCTGTAAGTGAGCCTGAAGTCGCTTGTCAGACTCTAGTACATCAAAGGAAAAGAGATGATTGTTACAGAATGTTAATTACAAGGGAGTCAGTCAGTGTGTCATTATCATTTCAATGATTTCCCGATAATTCTTATCAGTATACAGCACAATTAAAAGCAGTAAATACTATCCTAGTTCAAAAATTAGAGTAACAACCTTATAAGTAACATCAGACATTATCTTTATCAAACTTGTTGGAGGGATTGAAAGGTTAAAAAGACTATTTATCATGTCAATGCAAATATATCTGTCTTTCAATCACGGGATCATCAGGTATCTCTGTTATATATCCTTGCCATGTATTCACAAATTGCAATTCTGAGACCGTCAAATTAAGGAAAAGTTAGGACTCCTTGTTTTAGGCTTGATGTTTATCATATGTGGAATACTTTAAAACTTCTATCTCTAAGCTAACTAATGCATCCTTTGTATTCCTAACTAAGCTCACCGTATAAAGTCCATGATCCAACAGAATAATCTGCGCTTCGTTATTGACCTTCTTCACCAACACATTGCCTGGGTGTGGGTCACAGTGAACATAACCATTTACGAAAATCATTTCAGAATACATTTTACTAATCTTTTCTGAAACTTCATTGGTGTTGATGTCATGAGTAACCATGTAGTTGTTGTCATTTACTTGGCCACCTTCACAGAACTCCATAACCAAGACTCTGTCTGTTGTATGGCTCCAATCAACAGCAGGGATCTGCCAAGAATGAAGGTAAAATAAATAAGAGAGAAGTCAAAAAGTGCATCAATGACTTATTATATACAGTATGTTTTCCACCAGTCTCCAAGCCCTATCTGTCCTCAGCGTCACAATATACATGACTCCATCATACATAAACTCCACTTGACCTGCAGTCACCCAGCACAGATATACCAATATCAAATTATCCAAACCTCTGCCTGAAAAAGTTTTAGAAAAACAAACATCTAAATTTCAGAAACCAAAACTTGTGGTCAGGGTCCTGCAGAAGAATGGGTTGATCTACGCAAATCTGATGTATATATTGAGGAAAGTAACACAGATGAAAGAATCTCTGGCACCAAGGCTGCATGTCCCACTTTCAGGTTCTCCGCATTATTAAACCTCAAAACCCAACCAGATGAGAAATTTTCCATAAGATGTACAGGAGAAAATGAAAAAATATAGTGCCAATAAAAACCAGTCAAAGGACAGTGAGTCTGTTGCACAAGCCTCCATATCTGCAACTGGAGACAAATATATATCAGTAAAAACACATTGATTCTGGTTGGCAGTATGATTTACCTAAGGTGCAACTCCAAAGGAAAGTATCCAATCAAAATCCTCCTTCAATCACATTTCTGCAACAAAACAAGCAGAGAAATAAAAACAATCCCTGGCAATGGAGAAGTAAGATTATTATCCATGTAATTTCATATGTCATAAAAAGCAACTAACAGGCTGAGGTGGGGACTGGAAACCCTTCCCTCTTGTATTTCATTTTCTAATAACAGTGAGGATTTTTCCTCAGAGGCTCTGGCTTAGTTGTCTGAATATGAGTGGCTGTAACCTATCATGGGAAAAACTGGTGTATTTGAGGGAGTGGGGGGGAGGGGGATAAAAAAAAATCTGGCAATGAGCAAAAGAAAGTGTAAGGATATGGGGGGGGCTGAGTGGGTGGAGTGATTCAAGAATGTTATAAATACTTACAGAAACAGCAGAGCAAAGGAAAAAAAGTCACATTGTACAGAACAGTATATGCATTGAAAAAGTGATACAGGAATTATGCGCTGAAAAAGTAAATGAGGCAAAAAACTGTTTTAAGGCCATTTGATAAGGGGCAACAGTAATTAAGAATGCAATTTTTCTTAATGCAGTGGTAGAATACACACATAAATACCTATACAACATTCACATGCATACTACAAGACAAGAGAGTAACAGGACCTTCAACCATGGAAAATGTGAGAACTGTGCAGCAACTCTTTCAGCATTATGTGCTTCATGGGTGAAATCCAATTCCATTGGTAGGTTCTTCTTCATCTCCTCCACTAACCACTCAAAGTTGAAGTCAGGAAATACACGTGACACAACAGCTACAAGCAGCTGCAAAGAGGATCTTCATTATTAACAACTTCTGAAATGGTATTCTCTGACACTTTTCATGAAATATTTTGGGTTGTCAACAACAGAGGTATCTATGGTTCTCAAGAGAGGGAGTAGTTCTAGTCCTCAATGACAGTAGTATCTCTAGTTCTCAACAACAGGAATATCTCAAGTTCTCAATATCAGAGATATCTTTAGTTCTTAACAATAGGATATCTCTAGTTTTTAACAAAAGGGCTATCACTAGTTCTCAAGAATAGGGATATCTCTAGTTCTCAACAGGAGTGTTTCCAGTTTTTAACAAAAGGAGTATCTAGTTCTCAACAACAGGAGTATCTCCAGCTCTTAACAATATGAGAATCTCTAGTTTTTAACATCAACATCTCTTGTTCTGAACAATAACACTATCTCTAGTCCTCAACAGTATCAGCATTTTCAGTTCTCATCAATGTCAGTATCTTTCATTTTCAACAATATCTGTAGCTCTAGTTCTCAACAACAAGAAAACCTCTAGTCCTCAACAACAGGAGCACCTCTTGCTCTGAAAAATAGAAATATCTATTGTCATCAACAAGAACATATTTAGTTCTGAATAACTGGAGTATCTCTACTTTTCAACAACAGAAGTACCTCTACTAAAACACTATATTGCAGAACGGTGATTAACAGGGTGGTGGTATGCAAAGAGTAACAGAATGGGGGAACAACAACGTGATTTCAGAAGTGGAAGAGGATGTGTGAATCATGTCTTTGCACTGAAGAATGTTTGTGAGGAATGCTTAAAGAAAAATAGAAGGATTTTTTTTTTTTTTTTTTTTTTATGTTAGCTGAGACGGCACGGGCAGCTAAGGCCCTAATTTATGGATCTGGAGAGAGTATATATGCTAAGGATGATAGAGATACTTTGCAGAAGGTCTTACAAACTACTGTGAGAGGAAAGATACACAAAACACTGAGGAATCCTTATCGAGAGATTAAGGCATGTATGCAAATGGTAGAGAGGAAGGCAATTGGTTCCAGGTGAAAGCAGGTCTGCAGTAGATGTTTGTGATGTCACCATGACTGTATAAATTGTTATTGGATGCAGTGGTGAGAGAGGTAAGTGTGAGGGTCTTAGGCGGGTATACAGTCTTTTGGGAGTGAGAGGGGGGCCTGCGATGTAAGTCGGTTGTTTACTGATGACATGCCACTGGTGGCAGATTCAAGTGAGAAACAAATGAAGTTGGAGTCTGACTCTGTGAGAGGAAGTTGAGTGTAAATGTGAATAAAAGCAAGATTATCAAGTTTAACAATGCAAAGACACAGGTTAGTCAGGGTATGAGTTTGAATGGAGTAAAGTTGGTGGAAATGGAGAGTTTTAGATAACTAAGAGTGGACATGGCAGAAAATGGAACCACAGAAGAAGTGAGTCATAGGGTAGGTGAGTGGATAAAATTCTGGGAGTACTAATGAATGTGTGGAAAGAGAGGTCATTATCTGGGAGGGGAAAAAGGGATGAAAAGTCAGTTTCCAGTGAGGCTTCATCATCGGAATACAATCATGCTGAAGAAGTTCTCAATCCAAAAGAATCTATCCTTTCCCTATCAATGACTGTATTACAGCTTGCTAAATATACAAAGATTTATCTATATGTGACTCTTACAATGAAAAGGCATAAAAAAACATCTTACAATAATTCTCATTCTATTCCTATACAAAGAGAATAATGAGGGTACCTTCCGCAAATGAAAAACTTTAAGACAACGTTCAGAAGCAAATAATAGAAGCAGGGGACAAAGATGAGCGAACGGAACTACTGCATCAGATTTCTGTAATCCTGTCTAGCTAAAAATTATGTGACAATTAGAGAAACACCAAACATAAAAGCATTGTAATTGTCATCACAAAGGGCTGTCTAGCTAGAAATTATGTGACAATTAGAGAAATACCAAACATAAACGTAATGTAATTGTCATCACAAAAGGCTATCTACTGATGGGTAGCAGGAAACAGCATAAAAGAATTCTCCCTTCAAATGTAATTCTTTCCCAGTGGTGCTATGAAGCTATCCAGCCAGCACACAAAAGATAAGTAAACATGAGATATTAGAGGAGAGTTCCATAAATAATGGCATGCTAAAAGACTTATATTTGTGTGTTAGAGCACAGAGAACTCTTATAGCAGTACTGATGCATTCTAGCAGAATATTCATTGAGTGAAAAGTCCATTAAAAGGGGTCATTATAATACTATACCTATGGAGACACATTCCTGACTATCAATTTCTACACTAGTGAGTCCTATAGAATGCTTCCTTAAGTAACAGCAACAGTTCTGCAATTGCTTTTTTGGAGCATTATGGGTTAAACAAAGTCATTGTTAATATAAAAATACTATGAAACTAAATCTAATCAACATTCATAAGTTTGTTGGAGCTAGCAGTGTTTTTGATCACTGCTGCCACACTCTGGAAGAGCACCGATGCTTCCTGGCCTGCTCTCCATAATCTGCAGTGGCTTATTCCATGTGTAGGAAAAATTCATATTAAGTTAGGATATGGTGGACTAGCTAGTTCTTGTTACCCTTTCAATGTTATCAAGCAACATCTTAATGGTACAGGAAGCTAATCTGTATTTATCAAACGAGTGTATGTTTTTCTGTGTCAGTTAAACAAAAATCTGTTATAAGAGGCAATGTTAAAAGATGTCTCTCTGTATAAGGTAATAACTTTACAATAGACTTTATAGGAATCAAATAGCTACACCACCTATTCTCAAAGGTAATTACTTAGTAGTCAAACTATTAATAAAATAATTTTCAGTAACTGACCTCCATGCCCTTCATGTCAACCTTAGAGTGAGCCTTTACAGTTGGATGCTGCACTTTGACTGCCACTTCTTGCCCATTGTAAAGCCTGGCACGATGGACCTGTGCCAGGGATGCAGCACCCAGTGGCTCTGGTTCAAATTCTACGAATAATTCCTTGGGCTGTATAAAAAATAAAATGTTTGTTGTACACAACTAATGGTTTAACGCCCTATTTCCAGTGTGCATTAATTTCTATCATCTATCTATCTATCTATTTATGTAACTAATATCAATCATTATTACTCTGTTCCCAATCTAGTGGAGTAGAACAGGTACATACAACCTATGCAACACCACTCACACACACACCATCCACCCATGCCAACAGTGTTAAAATGGACGGACCTCCATACTTTAAACCTTACACACCTTTCCAAACTGAAAATTACTGCAAAAACCTTGTCTCTAAAACTTTCCCTGGCTACTTGTCTAAGCACAAAATGCTGATGAGCCTCTTCCTATCCTAAAACCATTTTTTTTTTCAATAATATACAAGCGGTTCAGCGATTCTTTAAAGAATCAATCACTATCCTACCATACAGCTTGTAAACTTGAATGCTAAGGAGACTTATTCTTCTATAATTCTTAGACTCACTTTTACCCACTTTTCCTTTATACAGCAGAGCAATTCCTGCCTTCATCTGGTCATCAAGTAACTGTACACTTTCCCATGCTTCCATACAAACTTTCCAGATCCACTCCAAAGCAGTTTCACTTTAACTTTCACCATCTACCTAACCACTCTGTCTCTTCCCTCACAATTTTCTCAATGAGTTATAAAATTCAAGCTTTTCATTAATTCCCAAATCTTATAGACATTGCTTCATTCCACTACTTTTCCTATAGGGCCTTTGTATGTAGGCTCTTAAATAGCATTAATTACCCAATGACTTATCTGTTCATATTTCTCTTCATTAACTTTTGTGAAATTCTCATCTGTCCATCTGCAGATACTTCAGAAACCTTTGTATTTTTTTCTTAATCCTTAACACCATCCTATAATCTAGTTACTCTCCACCTCCTTTCCATATTAATTGCCTTCTATGACACACAGGAAATACATGGGTAGCTGCGTTTCTCTCCTATCCCCACAGATATACTTTGAACTTAAAGTTCATGACCAAATTCATTTCCTTTCTTACAACATAGATCTGAGATTAGAACCTCAAAGTATATGACTGTTAAGATACTAAACATTTACTTGACATATATTTGGTCATTATTTTTTTATTCCAAATATACTCCAAGTTAGTTTGAGCCTGCTTCATCAACTTAGGACAACAGTATAACTAGGGAAACCTTACAAAGAAAGTTACTGAGTGTGCTTCATATCTAATTTCTTTCAAGTTTAACAAAGATAAAATTTAAATCTTGCTATCTGAAGCTCAAAGAATAAAAACAAATATTGTACTGAACTTTACTATTAGTTTTAGTGGAAACTTATCACAAAATGCACAATAAAGCTCAATGATACGAACAGGAAAATAAAGGTGGTGTAGTTTCAAGCACTGAGGCTCCCACTTCAGCTAAGCAAAGAGTGCAAAAGCCAACTAAACTGACCTTACATTTGAGTTCCTCCTCAATGACTTGATAGATATCCTTGAGAGGAGACTTGGGAGCATTAGAATGCAGAACCTTCATGGTATTCACATATTCTACGGGTAGCAGGTACTCCAAGGAACCAAGATGCTGACCAACCTGCAGGCAGTAACAAGACATTCACATTTTAGTTTACTTTGTATGTTGAAAATGAAATTTAAGAATCACTACAACTTAAATCAGTACTCATTAAATACATTTACATGTTGCATTGAACAAACACTCTTGGATATTTATGCAAAATGTAAAATAAGGCAGGAAATGCCAACTGCAAAGTCACCTGAGTAAAGCTTACCTTAACAAATGCTCCACCATTTAAACAGCACAGCTCTAGCAATTGCTTGGCAGAGCGCAAATGTGTCTGAAACAGCAATCATTGCAGAAAAATTAGGAATTTCATAATCCAATTTTTCATTAAAAAAAATAGGTAATTTTAGATATATACCATTCTCTTACATAAGGGCAGCTCATTTATTGAAATTCTGCTATGACATAATAATGTATATGAATCAAGGAACAAATTCATTTACCAAAAAATAAACCTCATTACAAGAGAATTTTGAATATCTGAATTATAAATTTGTCTTTTTATCCAGAAACAATTTTACCAGTAATTATGAAAAGAAATGAAATGTGTGAGGAAAATATAAGGTGTGCGAAGAGTTGATCAAATAAGAAATGAGAGGGTAAGAGAAAGGTATGGTATGTATGAGAGAGCTGATAAGGGTGTGCTGAAATAGTATCGACATAAGGAGAGGGTCACTGAAGAGAGGATAACTAAGAAAGTAAACATGTCAGAAGCAGAGGAAACAAGGAAAAGGAAAAGACAGATATATTGTATTAATGGTTATCAACTTGAAACATTTCTCATTTTCTTCATCATGACCAAAAGTTCCTCTCTTTGAATATCATACCAATCAACCATGCATAAATGATCAAGTTACCAACACCATTATATCAAAAGGACCTGCTTAAAATCTACCAGTTATACCTTCTATCAGATATCTAAGAACTTTTCGACAAACAGAAATATTATGCATTACCTGTGACTTGATATCCTTATAGGTGTCTGACTCAGGTGTGATAGAGCCTGAATATAGAGTTGTCCGATAATCCGCAACAATTTTTGTCACCTGGGGCCATACATTAAAACTTTTAGCCAAGGATCTACTTTCACTATAAGGATTTTATTCAAAATGACTGCTGAAAAAAAATGGTAGAGTCAAACAATAATCCAACATTTTGAAAGCCAACTAGATTTCAAAATATTATATTTTCCTAATGTATGGCAATTTCCCAAACTCTGGAGGAAAATTATTATAGTCCATGGAATTGCCTCTCTGTGGCTGCTCACACTGCTGCTCAGCCAGTTTCACTTCAGCCTTTTGTTCATATCTTGCACAATGTATGGAGAAGTGCTTCCCTGGTCATTTCATAGTTATTTTCTTATTAATTTTGCTTTCAATGTGGCTTCAAGAAAGACAAACTGTACAATTAAAAATTTTTCAACACTTGTTCCTTTATATATTAATACATCTTTACATATAGGTTATTTTAAGTAATAATTAAAAACTATATTGGGTAAATAAAATAATATAATTATGGTAGGTTAGAATTTACAAATAAAATACTAAAAAACTATGAAATCTGGGAGATGCTTGGTCCCAACCATGCTGGATAATTGACATTCCATCTGTATCTTGTAACTCTCCATCTGGCAATATGTTGTTTTAGAAATGGGAGAGATATAAAATAATTGGAAACTGATGATACAAAAGAACTAAAGTTACACATAAAAACAGCTTAATATTAAGATATCGACAGTATGACAATAAAAGAAATAATGCAACCTCAAGCAGAAGCCTAACTTTTTTTAAGTCAGTGTTTCATTTACAAATGGCCATAATTTCTTGACCAAAATTCTAAAAATCAAAGTATGATTTCTTTAAAAGTTCAGAAAAATAATTCCATCAGTTACTAATTTGGTGGATACTGGAATACCTTGATGTGAGGATCTACTGAAGTGCAGTATGTGTCCCTACCTTGGGTGCTTTCAGAATATTCTACTAAAAAAAATTCACCCTACGGCTACAACTGATGCCACCTCTCATTTGATATCAGCTATACCAAGACATAACCTCAGGTACAAATTAAGGATGGAGTTGTTAACATCATTCCACTATTTCAGTTCGGGATTAGAAAACACAAACCAAATAATAAACCAGGTAGGGAACTGCCTTCTGATGATAAGAACTATTTGTTCTACTATTCTATCGCATACTCTAACCCACTGGTTAATATCTTTCTTTTCCCATTTTCATGTGGATATTTTCATTTTTCCCTGCTTTCTAAATGATCATTAGAGGTTGGCATATTCTTGAAGCTGAAACTCACTTAGAGCAATATGACTGGATGAGACAAAGCATTAAAAATTACAATAATTGTAACACATCTTAACAAAACTTTTTATGATTTAAAGGAGCCTGTGGGTAGAAACTATGGTATATGACTCCACATGTGGTCTACCGTGCAACATTAAACCAAACATGAGGATTCAAAATAACTATTTAATACATTAGGGACCCTAATATGTGCAAAAATATACTTCTTGAAGAATGAAAAACTTTTTCCCTCCAAGGCCATGCACTGCAAGCATGAATATCAAGTCAGGCTCCCATCCTACTCTCATATAAGGATTCAGGGTGATCTGTATTTGCAGTTTGGATCTTGCCTAAGCTGAGGACTGAAGAATTGAATACTTAGCAAAGTACTCTGAAGTCCATTAAATATTGTAAAAATACAACAAATATAGATACAGAAATTTAAGTATTTCAAGATGCATGTTGAGACTGATATATTAATGTATCATTCAATTCCAAGGGTCAAATGTGACAAAACAACAAATGATATTAGTCTCACGAAGTATGGCTGAAACAGAACACAAGGAAACTTTTTATCACATACTGAAGCCTGGAATGTGCACAGGAACAGACATACAGACACAATTCTGCTCCATTCTTTAAACATTAGCAGAGGATCATTGAAATGTGTCATTCCACTATGTTTTATCAACATGCATCATCATAATCAAGGATACTCCTTAAAAGCTATAACTCAAGATATTAAAAGGGACAGTTTTACAGATGCACAATTTAGTTCTATCTCTATAAACCCAGAGTTCATATCATGAGACATGAAAAAGAGAAGACAAATGAGAAATGCAATGAACATATCTTTCTTTGATTCTGGGGATTTAAGATACATAATTGGTACAACACTTTATGCTTGACTATTATAGTAACAACTTAAAACCATCATTCAAATCTCACTCATTGATACCTCGCACTTTATTCATCCTTCAAAACAAAACAGAGAAATACTAACTGTAACAGCTGCTCTGCCAAATCTCACAGCCCCAATTGCAGCTGTTTCTATATCATCAATATTGTAAGTAATTGATGCTCCTCCAACTCCTAACAGGCCAAGTCGCAGCAGTAAACGATGAGCCATTCTGCTGAAATTATTAAAATTTACATTAAAGGTACATCTTCACTTACTTTGTATGTGTGAAAATAATGTAGGTTTTGAAGGACAGAAAACCATTCCTCTATTGTAGGCAAAGCCCTGTGAGCATTTGATACAGTACTCGAAGGGGGGTTAAAATACTCTCTTAGCACAAAATAAGTAGCATCCATGATGATTCATCTCCTTTAATCATCATTAATCATATACAGTCAGATGCTCATTTACAGAGACCTAACAACCATACAGCAACCTACCCATAAAAGGGGATAATACTAGCAGCTAACCACACTCATTCATTCACTGACAACTGGTGTCTGTGTCTTGGGTCTGTTACTGTTAGAAATCAAGATATCATATTTGGGAAAAGTAACTACAAGTATGATGAGATTTTGCCTGAGGCAGAGTTGGTGTGTAGGAAGAGAAAATAAATGGATGATCAGTATGCTCTTTTTTCAGAACACATATTTTGCACTTGGAAAGAGCAACTAGAAGCATACCTATATTTCCCTTATTTTCATTGTTATTTGAAAAACATTCAACTGTTATGGTGTCACTGGTATTCAGTTGCTGAGGAGTTTGTTCACTGACGAATTACCTATTCATATAACTTGGACTGTATTGGGAGGCAGTTTTATGCTAATGGGACCCCATCTCTTGAACATTCTTTACTATCATGAAACTTCTTAAATCTAAGTATGTTGCCAGCATTAACCATGCCCTCAATCATTCTATTCCATTCATTCACCACTCTTATACAATGAAAATACTTCTTTATATCTTTTTTAACAAGTTTCTTGTTTAATTTCTTGTTACGTCCCCTGGTTGCTCTATACCTATATCTCGCAATGGTCTGTCAACATCGTCAATCTGTTTTCAAAACTTAAAAGGTTGTGATAAGGTCACCTGTATCTCCTCTCTCTAGCCTTTCCCTGTAACTCAAATTCTCTTAATTCTGGTACCAACTCTGTCGTCCTCTTCTGGACCTTATCTATTAGCGCTTTGCGCTTCTTTAGGTGGGATGACCAAATCTGCAAAGCATAATGTAGTTTTGGCATAATATGTGATGTGAATGGCTTCCTAAATATTGGAACTGAGGTAAATCTATGCTCCAGCATAAATCTACATGAGGTTTTTATGGATTCAGTTAATTTCTAGAGGTGTTTCACTTCTGCCCTACAAATCCTTTATTATCATAACCATCCTCACTGTCATTCATTCATTGCCTGCAAGATAAAACTAATTCTTCAGATCACACTAACTTGATTCAAATCACTTTTACTAAGCATAAAGAGTCCATAACTATGCATTTCGTCCTAAACCATAAATTATTGATGTAGTGTCTCTAAACTGGAACTTTAATTGGATCTTTCTTTTACTTTTTATCCTTTGATAACAAAAGTCTGTAATAAGAAGGGCTATGAAGATCAGGGGAAAATAATAAACTTAGTTAATGTAAATGTAAGTGAAACACTTTTACACATCACTAGAAACTATGAAAACCTCACTTAACTTCCCTAGCAAATGAGATTGTTTTCATTGTCAACTAAAAAATATGTAACTTATGCTCTTTTATCAACATCTAGTTCCTGGATGGCTGCGAGCATTTACGTGTATTCAACTGCATGCTAATATACTGTTGCACCTGAAAACATTTCACTATACTCATGGTGGGATGCAGCATATGCAAATTTGGTAGATTTTAACAATCACATTAAATATGAAAGTAGATATCAGCCTCTAGGAAAATATAATTGAGGTTTACACTGATTCGTCTGACTTCCATAAGCGTTTCACTTACTTTTACACTAATTAATACCAAATTTTTCCTGATCTTCAAAGCCCTACCAACTTTTGAATTAATAATCATTGCCAAGAGGGGAGAAGATAATTATACAGAACCTGCTCCACCAGTCATCATATTTTTTCCTACCTGCAAAGCAATCAGTGATATTACATAATAAGTGTCATTGTGCCCCTAAACTTAAACTTTAAAATCTAGAAGACTCTGACAATTTAGTCATTAGTTATATACCAGCCAACACTACCTATCATACATCTAATGTCCTAATTATATGAGGTGGATCTTGTAAATACTTGCAGCTATCGTGCAAATTATTTGCTGGCCTGGCATCTGCAATCTTAACCTAGCATACTAAGAAGAGGGCAGGGATGTCTATTACCCTGAGCAGCCTCATAAACCAGTTGCCCGCAGGGATGTCTATTACCCTGAGCAGCCTCATAAACCAGTTGCCCCTATCATATGTAACTATGATCTATCAAGTCACACATGTCTATGATTTAAAATACAAATTATGACAAATTATCCATCCCCTCAATTATCAACCCTCAAATAACTGCACGTCATAAACTGATTTAGTTGACTTACGCCTCAGATCCAAGATATTTATAAATGTAAGTCGTGCATTATATAAGGTGAACATAACATACACAAGTGTTCAAATTAACAAAGAGTCTGTTACAAAACTGTATGGATTTTTTATATTCCTTGTACTGAGGAGGTCCATTCTGAGACAGGTACCCTGCACCACAGCCCCTATAGGTACTACCTGGGTCGGGTCAGCCCGACATAGGTCCCTAAAGGATTCTCTGAGTCGTCAGCCTGACACATGCCCCTGTAGGTACCCGAGTCGGGTCTACCTGATACAGGTTCCGATAAGTATCTCAATGATATAGGCCTAATACAGGTCTCAATAGGTACATGAGTCAGGTCCCGGTAGGAACCAGAGTCGGGTCAGTTTGACACAGGTCCTAATAGGCATCTCGATGATATACGCCTAACACAGGGCCTAATAGGTACCCAAGCCGGGTCAACCTGACACAATCCCTATAAGCACCTGAGTCGGGTCAGCCTGACACCGATCCCTATAGGTTCCCAAGCAGGTCATCCTCCACTGATTTCGTCATCGAGAAAATTACGCAACACAAATTCCTAGACATATGTAACACCCACGTCTGTATATATTTAAGGATGTCTAGGATGTCTAAGTTCCCAGTAATGAAATTTTCCTCACACTTACTTGTTCTATTGAATTCCCAGTTGACAGGTGTGGTGAGTACTTCCTGCACCGGAAATAACAATACTCAGGTCAGGATGGGAAGGTATCGGTCATGTACATCAACATCTGGCCATCTGTTTACATGTATAGACACCATAACTCTCCAGACAGAGCACATAATACTTTCTGTAAAATATTACATAATGCTTTATATAAGCGATTTATTCTAATATAAGGTATTCAATTCTTTATAGACTGTTGTACACTTACAGTCTACTTACACACCACATATCCTGATATTTATTTTCTGCCGCATTATTTTAAAGAGGTCACCAAGTTTTTTGGTTAATGACCTTCACCCGCTATCCCATAATCTGAAGTCATGACCTTCCCACCAGCCGTATGCTTAGCTCTGTCCTCCTGAAGCATAAGTAAGTGATGACCTCAGTCCATAATCAGCCACACACCTGGTTTTGTCCTGAACTATATATGTTGTAAATTCTCAGGTCATGACCCATCACATGTACGCCTATCTCTGGCATACTATTGCACATTAACTACAGCAGAAATTCAAGGACGTTTATCATTTTTCATAAAGTCGTATTATAATTTTCATTACTAGCTCTTTTGGCCGACTTTGAACCTTGCTTTGAGGCTTCAGTAATCTTTTAGGCACATTAATGGCCGGACATAGTACATGCAAGCATTTCCTCCTTTATGACATCCACCCCTCCCATAATCTTTCCCTTCCCACGAGGAACACGGGTCTCTCTCTCTCAGACTAAAATATATTACGGCTCATCCAGGAAGCAAGCATAATTATTTAGTGTACTGCCAGCAGAGAAATAAGAAACATGCATGAAACAACTGTAGACACACTTAAAAGAATATGGACATGGCTGAAATCAGTCCCAGTTGAACAAAGAATCGATGATTATGTAAAGTAAGTGGCTGCTGAAAATAGTTTTATACATCAAGCAAAACGTGGGGTGAGCGCTTCGCGCTTGCCCTGCCACTGTGGCTAAATTTTGTCATTGGTGGGTACTCTTTGTCTCAATCCCCATTTAGTCCTATTTCATAAATGTAAATGGAAAATCCTCGTCTTCACCTCTCCATACATTTGCTTTGTTTATGAGTTCGTTGGTGCCCAAATTTTGTGCTCTCTCATTTTATACTTTATTCTTTGTCGATAATTTTTATATTATGAGGTACCGCACTAGAAAGAAGTATTTTGCACATGCTTTAAGAGCAATACTCAGTCAGATGTATAAATATCTCCAATGCCCTTTAGTCACTCGATCAAACTTCTCTTCGGTAAGTTCTTAAAATAAAGTTTAAAGGGGAGAAAGGGCCCCAAAGAACCTCGCCTGATACACCCTTTGAATAGGAGTGATGCCCGTGCCGGCTCTAGGTACCCGCAGTTCTCTGCCCTTAACAAAACGCTACTTACAATAATGTCGGAAATGTCGACAGTTTCTTAAAACGCAGGAATTTGTTCGGGAGTTATGGGACAGAGTTGTAACGATGGTTTTATTGGAGTCGCTTCTTCCTTCGACAACCTTTGTTTCTGACATCCATTTCGTCTGGCGTGGGTGATTGTCATGACCAGTACACTACCACCTAATAGGAACACATGGACCCTTACTGACTTTCCACTGGGCTTGTGTCGCTGGTTGTTACTAGCCTCCCGCTAGGTTTGTGTAACACCCGGTAACTCTTGCCATTGTCTCTGGAGGGCATGTACCAGTAGTGCCGTCCAACACTCCTGCTGCCCGATGTCTCCACCGCATACCCAAGCCCTGGTCAGCTGGTAGATTATCTCTTACACCGTGTTTATTAACAACCAGTAACAAGGCCAGCACGAGGCCAGTAAAAACCAGAACCAAAAGCCCAGCGGGAGGCCGCTTACAAGAGACAGTGGTAGGAGTTACAGGGTGTTACATAGAGAGAATGCCTGCCAGTCAGTAGCACCTGGGGTGAGGATAACTACTGCCTTCCTCAGCTATGGTTAAATTCATGGAATGGGTTAAGCCCATGAGACAGGATCATTCCACTACCAGTACAAAAAAGTATTATTACCACGTTATCCTCACCAGGTCATTACCACTTCAGTAACAGAAGTATTATTACTAAGTTATCCTTACCAGGTCAATAACCTCCACCTGCCTACCAACCACATAAAGCAGGTCATTACAACCACACCTACCACAACGCCACTAACCAACCTGACTCCTCCCTTGCACCACACAACCTGGACATTATATCACCGCACCACACAGAGGAATAACATTTTCTTTAAATTTATGGAAGAGTCGAACCATCAGGAGGCTTAAAAATTTGCACCGTAAAGAAAATGCATATATTAATACCTGTCCAAAAAAATGTATTTTGAAGCTCGACTTCTCCCATGGAATTTCATCATACCTATCTCTTGGACGTATAAAACAAACATTAGAAAAGACAACAAACTTACCCCATATGCATGAAGGCCAGGCCCAACAAACAGGAAAATTCATTAACATTACTTAAAGCAGAGAGGACGACGATGCTGCCAGGCGAGTGATGGCACCTCTGACCACAACATTGGCGGACAATCGTGAATGCGACATTTCCTCTCCTCATATGCCAGCTGGTATCACACGTAACCTACAACATTAGACGCCACACGTGGGGTGGGGGTTGGGGGAAAGTGGATGGCTCTTTACAAAGCCAGACGAGAAGTGTCTGCACCAACAGCCGCCTAAAAGTTGACCTTTGACCTCCCGAAATTCCGGAGAGGTTACCATGGCAACTCCCACCCCCGGCTCTGGTAAAGGGCGACCCCCAAGCGGCTCTGTGTTGGCTCAGCCTCATCACTGGCTGCTGCCCTGCTGTAATTACCCAGCGTGTATGGGCTCAGGCATAGGTCTCTCTCTCTCGAGGGAGAAAGAATTCTACCTCCGTATTCCCAGCGTGTCGTAATAGGCGAATAAGAGGGACTGGAACGGGGGACTAGAATCCCCCCTTTCTCGTACTTTAATTTCTAAAGGATAGAACAGAAGAAGGAGCCAAGCGAGGAGTGCTCATCCTCCTCGAAGGCCCCAGGATGGGGTGTCTAAATGTGCGTGGATGGAAAGAAAATGAGAAAGGAGAGATAGGTAATATGTTTGAGGATATGAACCTGGATGTTCTGGCCCTGAGTGAAACAAGACTCAAGGGTAAAGGGGAAGAATGGTTTGAAAATGTCTTAGGAGTAAAGTCAGGGGTTGGTGTGAGAGCAATAAGTAAGGAATGGTAGCACTACCGCAGAAGCAGTTGTGGGAGTGTGTGAAAGAGTGTAAGGAAGTGAGCTTCAGACTGATGTGGGAAAAAACGAAAGTTGATTTCGAGAAATGGCTGATTATCAGTGACTATTCGCCTAGTCATGAGAAGAAAGACCATGAGAGACAAGTGTTTTAAGAGCAGCTGAATGAGCGGTGTGTCAGTAGTTTTGATGCGAGGGACCGGGTATTATTAGTGGGCAATTTAGATGGGAAGGTGAGTAATGTAGCAGTTGAGGGTATAACTTCGGGGGAGGGGGGGGTAATGGGGTGGAGTTCTGCGTAGAAAAAGGCCTGGCGACTGGGAATACCTGGTTTACAAAGAGGGACATACTCAAGTACATGTGGGTGACGAGAAAGGATAGTAAAAGGGCATTAATGCATTACATGCTAATTGATAGGTGGGCAAAAGAGACTGTTGAATGAGAATGTGCTGAAAGGACAGCTAGTGGGATGTCTGATCATTGCATGGTCCAGCAAGGGTGAGGATATGTAGAGGTTTTCGGAAAAGAGGAAACGATATGGGTCAAAAGAGTGTGTGAAAGCAAGTGAGCTTAGAAAAGAGACCTGTGTGAAGAAATAACCAAAAAGATTGAGTGTGAAGTGGCAAAATGTGAGAGAAAACGAAGCAGAGGAGTGAGAAGCAGTGCTGGCATGTGCAAGAGAAGTGTGTGGCATGCGAAAGGTGGGTAAGCAAGTATGCAAGGGTAGTAAGTGGTGGGAGGACGGAGTAAGGTTGTTAGTGAAAGAGAAATGAGAATTGTATGGGCAGTACTTACAGGGAAAGAATGCAGGTGATTAGGAGAAGTACAAATGAAAGTGGCAGGAGATTGAAAGGAAAGTGTAGGGGTTGAAAAAGAGGGAAAATGAGAGTTGAGGTAAGCGGGTATCAGTAAACTTCAGGGACAATATGTTTTGGAAGGGTTAACATTGTCAAAAGAAAAAAAAGAATTGGAAAATCGGTGAAGGAGGCAAATGGGGAAGTGGTAACATGTAGTGGTAAGGTGAGGAGGAGATGGAATGGGTATTTTGAAGGACTGTTGAATGTGTTTGATGACGGGGTGGCAGACGTAGGACGATCGGGTCGGGAAGTAATGCGAAGTGAGAGACTCATAGAGAGTGGTTTGTGAAGAGAGAGGAGGTGGTGAAAGCCTGGCGTAAGATGAAATGTGGCAAGGCTGCTGGAGTGAATGGTACTACAGATGAATTTCTTAAGAAAGGGGTTGACTGTGATGCTGATTGGTTAGTTATGGTCTTCAGTGTGTGTATGGATCATGGTGAGGTGCCTGAGGATTGGCGGAATGCATGTATAGTGCCACCGTATAAAGGCAAAGGGGACAAATCTGGGTGTTCCAACTACAGGATATAAGCTTACTGAGTGTACCTGGTAAGCTCTGTGGGAGGGTGGTGACTGATAGGATGGTGGCATGTTAGGAGCATCAGAGTAGGTGGTTTCAGAAGTGGTAGAGGAGGTGTGGATCAGGCCTTTGCTTTGGGAGTGAAGTCAGGAGTTGCTGAGAGGACAAGAGCTAAGGAAGGAGTAGCATTACTCCTGAAACAGGATTTGTG
>JAYMFT010407021.1:0-18508 GCA_038088735.1 Panulirus argus | reverse complement strand
GACAGTAATTTACCCAGGGAAAGTCAGAAAAGAAGCTACGTAAGTTATTCCAGTCAGCTTTGTTCAGGTGCCAGTATGTGCAGAATGCAACACTGACAGACATTATTTGTCCTCCCTAATGGTGTGAAATACACACTTCTTCCTATGCAATCATGTTACAATTTTCCAGAACATTTGTTCTGTTATTTTACTGACTGCCTGCACTAGAAGTTCCCTCTACCTTCATGAAACTCCCACAGCATTCTATAAAAATTATTTATTCTTTTTTTTCATGCATATTTGCCACTTCCTACATTAGTGAGGTAGCGATAAGAACAGAGGACTGAGCCTAAGAGGGAAAATCCTCAATTGGCCCCCTTCTCTGTTCCATTTTTTTTGAAAAGTACAAACAGGAGGGGAGGATTTCCAGCCCCCCACTCCCTCCCCTTTTAGTCGCCTTTCACGACATGCAGGGAATACGTGGGAAGTATTCTTTCTCCCCTATCCCCAGGGATACTTATATAAATCTATATACATTGTCTACATACATATCCTTTGCTGTCTGAGAAGCTCAAAAATGATGCACTATTCCACACAGCATTTTGATGATTACTGAGCAGATGTGATGACAAAATATGGGTGAAGGATGATGAAACAATGTCTGAGTTACCAGCAGCAGACACTTGACTCACTACCTGACTGTTTACTACACCCATGATCTTTAAGTTCCCCACACTGTATAAAACAAACTCACGGCAACTACTGAAGGAGTATCCTTTCATGTTGGCACATTATCAGTAAATCGGTTCATCATTAATAAAATACACTTAATGTAGTGTCATGTCTTGCATAGTCAAGATGTCTCTTACCTCTTTCCTACAATTATCAATTTTAAAACTAAATTGGTACTTAAAGGTCAGCCACAATAAATCACTAATATCAATATCTAATGGCAAGGGCTCAACTAGATATGACATGAAACAATCTAGATTCTGTACATATCTGTTCAAGGATCAGAATCTGACAACAACATATATCAAAAGTATGAAGCATAGGTTATTTCATATTACAGTATGTTTAAAGACAGTATGACTTCATAGTCTTTGTCTTAAACATCTAACTATTCAAGTGACCATTATAATCCTTATATAAATTCACTTCCTGCACATCAACTGCATACCAACTGCTCTGAGAAAATTAACATTACTAGGTAATTGAAACATTTCAAAAAAATTGTACAATGTGCAGAAATTTCTTATTAAAGAATGCAAAATATATGAATTACCTATTAAAAAAAAAGAAAATGGAAGTATCATCCTTAAATCATTCAAGTGACAAAGGAGATTAAAGGTCAAAATCCTGATAAAGTAATGACAAATCTAGTAACAATTCATGAAGGAGGCATGCTTGGATTAAAGAGGGAAACTGGGGAAAACATGAGGTCACAAAAATGCAAGTCTAAGGTTGCCTAGACAGCATTTCTCACTCGTCTCTGTTGGGAGGAACAAATCTCTTAACAGATACAATGATACAACAAATTAAGTTACACATATAAGGACACTTTACTCACATCTGTGGATATCTTACTCACAGACCCACAAGTGATTTACTCACATGGACAGAAAGCTCTTGACTCGTAGAGAGGATCTAAAGAAACAAACAAATTACACGGGGTGAAGAATTCAAATTAAGTTCACTGCTACACTAGATGATTTCTAAGTCTGTTTATTCACTAATACAACAAAGGAGTGTAGCAAAAATCATCCAAACTGGGATTCTACTGAATTTCAATATGATTGCTCACTCATTAGACAGTATCATTAGGCAGTAGTGTCAATTTTATCACACACAGATAAGAAAGTAACATTTAATAAGATGAAGTTAATTTGATTTCTACAGTCAGTGATGCTGTAAACTCTTAGCTAAGCATATAATTATTATTTAATTTGTTATCTGACTGAAGGAAATTGCATTTATCCGGTCAAACTGCACTTAAAAACTACACCAATAGAGAAACAAAAAACCTGCAAATTTCCTAAAATCTTTAAAAACATTAAACTATCTTATCCCAGCATCATACATATATTCAAGAAGTTTTATGATAGTAAAAAATGTTCAAGAGACAGGGCACCATGAGTGTAAATCTTCCTCCCTGTACAGTACAAATAAGAAATCACAAGGTTTTACCAACTAGTCAAGCCTTGTACTACTCACACTTTACCAAAGTTCCAAACTTCTACATTCTTTTTCTCACAAAACACCTCTACTAACTGATGCATGATTCTTTTGTCTTTTCTATATTCAATTCTCTGTCTGAGGTTCATGTATCTTCTCGGCAGAGTCCCACCTTGGAACATTTACTGTAATCTACTTTCTGAAATGCAATGATCCCTGCTAATCACTGACAATCCCTGCTTATTTCAACTTATAAAAACACCTAAAAGACAGGAAGACATAAATTTTTGCACATAGAGTGAAGGAGCCATTTATCTACTAACATAAGGCACAAAATCTTCATAACTTTATCTTTTGACTATGCACTTATGTTGGCATGATTGTTGCCCTTTGGTACAGCCTTTCCCTGAGTAATAGGCATATAAAAAGAATCTAAAATTTCCCTTGTAATTTTACTTGAAAATAAGAAGTGACACATTAAGTGGCATTTACAAAGGTTATGTGGTAACACATAATACTTATGAATCCAGTACATGGAGTACTGAGACTGAAAAACTAATCTGTGCTTATAAGCCAAAGAAGCCACAGGGGAAGAAATTACTGAGCCGAGAGAGATGGAGTCGACAACAAGTTACTGTCAAAAACCCAGTTAAAAAAAAAAATCTATAAAAACTTTATGATTCTCATAAATCACTTATAACAGGAAGACAAATTTCAATTACAAAAGTGCTATCTATCTACCCATATCTCTGATGCCTGTTCCCTTTAGTAACTCCCTCAAGGGGATAGCCACAGAAAAAAATTTCCATAACTGTTGAACTCCACTGCCACTTCTTAAAAACTTTATAACTTTGTTATTCTCTTCAATTACTTACTTATGACAGTAGGCAAATTTCAATAATAAAAGTGCTATCTATCTGTAACTCTGACACCTGTTCCCTTTGGGAACTCCCTCACATGGATGGCCAAAGCAAAAGAGTCTTCATACCTGTTGAACTCCATTGCCACTTCTTAGCCTTTAGTGCCTTACCCTTTACAGGCCACTGACGAAAAGCAACTCTAGTACAGCGTTTTCAGAGGCTCCTACTTAATGTTCCTATCAATTACTTCTACCCAATGTGCCTATCTAATGTTCCAACCTATTATTTCTACCTAATGCTCCTACCTACTAATTCAACCTACTCTTGTCTAATGTTCCAATCAACTACTTATATCTATTGCTCCCAACATATTGCCAAAAGGCAGGGCTAGTACATAGCGCTCACCACAAGAAAATCTATAGTTACAAAGAATGAGGTGTATGAGTTAAGTGTTATCAAATTATATATGTGACAGGGAGAGACTGTATGTTTGTGAAAAGAATGCCAGTAGTCCATGTGTGGGTGAGGCAGAGAGAAAATAACAGCTACCCGGGTCAGTGGAGTGCAACTTGACAACCACTGTAGTGCTGGCTCCCTATGTAGCCTTCACTGAACTTCCTAATACCCAGTCTGATAGTATTGTAATATACCTCCCTGGTTAATGGCTGCCCACCACTACTACCTACCACTGCTGTTGCAAGAACTGAGTGCTGAGCATACTGAGGTGGGGCTGGATTTGGTGGATCTTTGTTTCATTGCAGTGGTGTTGTGTGCTTATGGCTGCTAAGAAGCCAACGAATGTTATGAGTGCTCTGTTTTGTCTGAAGCTTTGTTATATTTGCTTATGACATGGCAGATGACCAGGCAAGATGAGGTCAAGCAGTGACAGAGTGTAATCCACCTTAGATTTCTCCATGATGTGTTGATACAGTAAATTCTGTACAAATTCAAGGAACTTTCATATCCATGAGCATCTATGTTCTCCCAGAATATTTCCCTGTAGTTTAAGCCTCCCATTATTCATAATCTACCACCTTCATTAACCTCTTACCTCCTCTAAACAGATATCTATGCAAGCTGAACAACTCCTCAAGGTATAAATGTATGCAGTGAGTTTCATGCCACAATTTCAAGACAACCCACTAAGCCTGGGTGGCTGCCAAGGTGGCAGCATGCGATAATTTCTCCCTACAGTCAGTCATCTTCCAGCAATGCCAATGACAGCACATTCCTGTGTGCTTTCGAGGAAGGTCACTGAATGAATTCCTTCTATGATCAGAAGACCAGGCATAAGATGATCCTGAATTACTTGATGAAGATGATCTGTCTTCATATCAATTGGAGTGATTTCTAAGGACACTGACTCTTCCAGCACTGAAAGTTGACCAGGTTGAGGTAGGAGAATGTGGTTCTAGCAAATGTGGAGGTTGCATTGCTAGTGCCCACCTAACTATGACAAAAAATGTAATTACCTATTAATACTGTATTGTATGGGAGGGATTTTTACAATCATGGGCCCCATCTCTTGTACATTCTCCACTATCTTACAACTAACTAAATCTATGTAAGCTGTCTGCATTAACACTGTCCTCAGTTATCATGTTTCGTTTTTCCACCACTCTTATATTCTTAAAGTATGCCTTTACATCTCTTTTCTTTAGCAAATTTCTTGCTCAATTTCATGTTACATCCTCCGGTTGCTCTACCCTTACATCTCTTGAAGAATTGAAGAACTGTTCACTGTTAATTTCATATGTTTTAAAAACTAAAAGACTGTGATCAAGTCACCCCTCTGATTAACTTTTCCAGTGCCTTACATACCACACTCCTCAAGGAGATTGGTCTGTGGTTCAGTAACTCCTTTTGGTCTCCTTGGCACTTGGCACTGTCTTCTGGTTGGTACATCTGGTAATTTTATACTTTTTTCTAATCTTACGGTTATGAAAAAATTATCAATAATCACAGTGATTATAACAAAAGATTTATCTTATGAGATAAAACATAATAATGATTAATTTTTCAATGTTGGTAAAATACATGACAAAACATGTGCAGTGGCAACTCAACTGACACTCAGGCCTTCCTCCAGCATTTTTTACCACACTGTGCTCAAGCATGTACAAAACTTCTACATGTTATCAGAGTGAATGTAGAGGACAAATTATACATCAAAAGTGATTATTTTCACTCTTACGAGAATATCTTGAAACTGTAAAGCTAAAAACATTTGTTAATTTTTCAACTAGAAAAACTGATATTCATAGGATGAAAAGAAAACCTACATGAAGACTTAACACTAGAATGGTGCAGGTAGTCATTTTGATTACTAGCTCTTTTTCTTTACTAACTGGGTGCATACTTATGAATCTAGAGTACTATAATTCTATAATTTTCCTAAAATGATGTTTATATATATGATACATATTACAATCTTAATCATCAATGCATCTTAGATACAGATTTCAAGAGTGGCTGAAGCGATCATATTGACCAGCGATATATGAAATCATTTTATTTATTGTATTTCTATACTGTTTCTCATTTCTTGGTTTATATTTAATTTCTGATTATGTTATCATTATAATATTATATCTATATAACATCATCATTTCTTTCAATGTACATATATCTTCAATTTTACTCAATTTGTTTGTCTTTTGCTAGAAAGTGAAGGTGTTTACTCTTGTGTTGTGCCACAAGATGTAGCTTGGTGCAGTGCTCAGTTAGTAGTTTTTCTTCAAGAATAATCATGTTGCATTAGTAGTTCAAATCAAAAGAAAATCTGGGAAAACTAGTGGGCACATCTGGCTCTGATTCAAAGGAAGGAGTCACAGCATATTGTCACTGTTTTCTGTATCTGGAAAAAGATAAGGCTCATCCAGTCTCTAAGTGGAAAGGAAATAAGACAAAGGACATTTTTTTGTGAGTCACTCTTTCAAAATGTTCTCTTTTGCCTTCTTCTGTTCATGGACAAAAGCAGAAATGTTTCAAGTGACAACTTTTTTTACCTTCTTGAAACTTGCTGAGCATATGAAATCAAAGACAAATCTTGGTGGCACAGTAAAGCATATCAAAGAAGAAATTCCCACTTTGGTGAATCATTCATGCACCCCATGGTACATGCCCAAGAGTTTGAAACATAACATCTGCTTTCTAACTGTTTACTAGGTAAACCAAACAAGAAAATAATCATGCATATCAAAATTCATTAATTTGTTGCCACTGGAGTTTGAAACAAAAAATTCCTTTAGAGAGTGACCTTTTATGGCTCAACTAAGTACAGCATCAATGTTTTGGATCAAATGGCATGTCTATACAGCACAAAATCAGGATCATGATGATGCTCACTGCAAGCATTAAATAACATTTAACAATGTGAAGTCATCAATACTGCAGTCCAACACAATGAAGAAACAAGCAACAGCATCAGCTGGACAAAGAACTCAGATAAAATCACATGAATCATGCCAGGACATCTGGAATCGCTGTAGCAAAGCTCTGGAAGAAAACAGTGACACTGACAGAAGTCACCCCCCCCAAAAAAAAAAAAAAAAAAAAAAAAATGCCAAATCTATAAGTACAAAGGAAGTAAGACAAAGGACATTTAAAAAAAAAAAAACTGAGTGGCAAGAGTACGAATAAGGTTGTTATAAAACACTATCTCCGTCAACTGCATCCACCACTAATCATAAACATTACAGGTAAATTTCTTTTACCTATTGGTGTGTTGATAAGCATGCTATAAGTATTTTTCTTTTTGGTAAATAGCTTCAATATTCATTTTCAGAACAAAGGCGCTATCATTTTCAATTAGAGAACTATTTACTAAAGATTGTTTTACATAAATGTTCTACAGTAGGCAGTGGTACGGTACATTAATTCTAAAATGGACGGTACATTAATTTTAAAATGGACTAACAGAAAAGTCTTTAAGATGACTATCAGACCTAATTTCCTAATACATGTATTTTTGAGCCAATAGACTATTCACTTCAAGCAATGATCAAAATGACCACTACAGCCATTCTTGGGGAATATGAGTAGCCTGCTATTCTAGTGTTAATGGGTTAAGGTGTATCTCACTGCGTTCTTCAACATCCTAACTTTTTTCAATGTTATCAATGTACATCTGCTCTGGGTCACTGCAATTCCTTTGTGAGTTGTACACTAACTTCCTTTCCACTGTAATTTTACCCACTATGTCCCATCTGTCATCTGGTATTAATATCTGGAACTTAAAGTTATCCTTTATCGATCATCTTCCTCCTTTATCTTCTCTGTCCCATCTTGCTATCTTGTACCCCTCTGAGCAGATTAGATTTGACTTTCGTTCCTATGTCAGTCTCATCTCCACCACTCCAGTGATATCAAAGTTGCTATTCCTGACACGGTATCTAAATTCTTGCTCCTTACCATTTACCACTAATCCACCTGCATTAGTATACAGAATTTTCAGTATCATATTTGCTTCTTGTTAGTTCCATCCTTCATGTGATGTTCCTCTCCCTTGCTTCAAATGATCCCACTCATTTTTACCTTTAGCCAGCAACATCTAGTTTTCTCTCCTCTCCTCTCCTGCCTTGTCTCTGATGACATACACTCCTTTGAACTATTCCCTTCAAGCAAGTTTGTGTAACAGCTTCAGCATCAGTTGACAACACTTTTCCATGTCAAATTACCAATAGTGGCCTTTTCTTAGTGTCTTGACAGTATGACCCATTCTTTTGACTTCCTTTCTTTCTTGACTTGCATATGTAAGTTCCATAATGTTGAGTAACCTTGCAATTTGTTCCCTTTCCCAAGCTTTCTTCTTTGTTAGGAAGATGTTCCGTACACCATATAACCTTCTACTGCACAACTCTCATTTGTATAAGGGCCCATCTTTCCATACACACATCATCTTTATGTTATCAATAAGAAAACTAAACTAAATAATTCAGTATCAACTAATATCCTGACATTTTCTTACTACAGTTTCCTTTTCTTCATTCAAATAACAACCATCATAATATGTCCTACCTGGAATGTATTATCACCACAAACCCTGATGACATGGCTGTGTTCACAGCAGTAACATAAAGTCTGCAATCAAATCTGTGTTGTTTAATCAAAACATTTTTTCCAACATGTTCGCCATTTCCTACAATGGTGAGGTAGCAACAGGAACATAAAGAAATGGCCACATTCACTCAAATCCACTCACTATATGTCGTGTATAATGCACTAAAACCAGAACCCCTAACCAAAAGTCCACAGTACTTTCCATGGTTTCCCCCAACCATTTCATTACCCTGGTTCAGCCCACAGAAGAATGTCATTCCCTGTATATCACATCGCTCCAAGTCGCTCTATCCCTTACCCATATCATACCCTCCTGCTTGTGCAGGTTCTGAACCTGCAAAGCATCTTTCACTTCATCCTTCCATCTACTTGGTTTCCCCCCTTTCCTTGTTCCCTTCACTGCTGATATGAATACACTCTTAGTCATCCTCTCCTCACTTATCCTTTTCATATGTCCAAACTATACCAGCACATCCTCTTCAGCTCTCTCATACATGCTCCTCTTCCTATTATACCTCTCTCTTATCCTACAATTTCTCATTCAATCAACCCTACTCACACTATAAAATGTACTCAAACGTTTCATTTCCAACACATCCACAAATCCTCTCTACATTTCTGTTTCAGTCCCAAGCCTTACATCTATTCAGCACTGATAGGACTACCATATTATCAAACATACCCAACTTTGCCCTTCAAGACAGTGAACTCTCTTTCCACACATTATTTTATGAACCCAGACCTTTGTCCTCTAATCCACCCTGTGACTAACTTCAGCTCCAATGGTTCCATTCACTAACATATCCATTCCCAGCAATCTAAAACAATTCCTCCAATTTCTCTCGATTCAAACTCACACTCCAAGTAACCTGTCTCTCTTCACTGACAAACCTAATAACCTTGCTTTTATGGACATTTACTCTCAACTTTCTCCTTTCACACACTATCTCCAACTGAAACGCCAGCTTCTGCACAGTCTCACTTGAATATGATACTAGTGCAGTGTCTTCAGCAAACAACTGACTCACTTCCTATGTCCCACCACCCCTCGACAGACTGCATACCTTCCTCTCTCCAAGACCCTTGCATTTAATTTCCTCACCATCCCATCCATAAACCACTTAAACAGCCATGGTGACACACTTCCATATTTTTCAACATAACTCTGGGTATCACTTCTTAACACTCTTTTACACATTCCTACAATTCATCCTTCCTATACAAGTATCATTTTAACCATTGCTCTTTTGAGCTGCCTGCAAATTTTCCAGGCCCTAAGACTTAGGCCCATGGCACATTAGTGTTAACTTTTAATACCTCCTCCTTTCCTTGTATAGTGAAACTGTGGATTTTTCCCAGTCTTTCCCTTTTCCTATATTATTTCTGTCTTTATGAGTCAGGTCTACAAACACGTGGGGAGCTAAATTTAAGCCTTTCAGCATTTTTTTATCTTTTCACAAATTCCATAACACCTTTCAACTGAGACGGCCATGACTGAAAAATATACAGAACATTAACTTCAAAATTCTTGAGTATTATAATCACCAACTTCCTGAGCTCTGGTAACTATAAAGTCACTATTTCAAAATTTTTCTAACAAACCACTAGAATGTTAATACAATAAAAATCCATGTCCAGCATTTCAGCTACTTTGTGTATCAATTCTTTACATTTCAGTCTTAAGATATCCTAATGATTTTTTCCCAACCATGCATAATTCTGAAAATAATGTGAAAACCATTTTTCAAGTAAATTTTGTTCTGAAGAGCATATACCTACTGAAAAAACAAGTTAATCACCTTGAGCCCCTTAGGCTGTGGGTCATGTCGGACTGTAAGTACGACTTCATTTGGTGGATTGAGTAGAGCCATGACAGCTTCTTGATGTGATGCACCTGTCATGTCTATTCCATTGACATCTAAGATACGATCCCCCATCCGAAGCTTTCCTGTTCTGTGAGCTGCTCCACCTGCAGTGATCTGGATAAAACTCTCTTGTTAATAAATGAAAAATGTGCATCTTATCATAAAAAGAAAAGGTGTATACTAAAGAGCCCTGAGTAAACTGTAATCTATTCTTAAGATAATTTTTCTCAAAAGCATGGAAAAAATTACTTGCTCATCACTTCCAACATCAACATAGTCACACCACTAACATATAACTAAGGAACAATCACTAAATGACAAAGGTAATAATTATGGTTTGTCATATTGTTATCATTTCTTTTTGTTCAATGGTGCTTAATTTAGATAAACTGATGGTGTAATGATGGGTTCCCCACTTGGTCCAATATTAGCTAACATGTTTTATGCCACTATGAAGAGTGTCCATCACATTTCAAACTTTTGTTTTATTGACGATATGTAGATGTATGTCATATGTGATGCCTAGAACTGTTGGTGTTTTGTTCAGCGGAAGTGACTGTCCATTCGTTGTGACTACAGGGTAAGAAATGGACTTGTGTCCATTTGGGATTAAAAGATGGATTGAAGACTTCCATGGAGAAGTAAACATTCTGTTCTTGGTGAGCCATTTTTACAATTGGTAATGTAGTGCTGCATGTTTGATGCTGCTACTGTGGTGTCAGGGTGTTGTGATATAATTGTGCGGTTGTTTGCATAAGAAAAAACCTTCATATCGAAGTTTGCCTGAGGTAATAGGAGGTCGCATTGGAAGAGACTGAAGAGAGTTAAAGAGGGAACGGCTCCTTGGATGACTCTATTGTAGAATTAAAGCTTCTTAAAAGTGAAGCCACTGGGAGTGATTCTGGCATGGCGGCCTGCTATGAAATTTGACAGTCATTTTTAATCACTGATGTGTAAGGAGGTGTTATGTAGTCTTTGTGTGAGGATGTGCAGGGGACAGTGTCAAATATATATATCATCATCTTAGCCAGGTATCCAATAAACTGACCAGCCCAAGGGGAGGATAAAGAGCAGGTTAAACTGCATGCTGAAAGCTGAACCCAAGAGTTGAATCCAGAGGGGCCTGTATATATAATCAGAGTCTGCCATGCTTAACCTCCACTTCATTTTTTCCCACACGCTCCAAAACAAAGACATCAGCTTTAAAAGTTTCTCGCTTGAGTGTACCACCAAGGCCAAGGGAAGTATTACTGCCTGGGACCTGGAACATTCCCTTCCTTAGCAAAGTTTGGTGTTGTTCCTTTATGTCTCACTTACATGTGGGTTGTTGGAACTTCATCCAAACAAAAACAATCTCTCTTCCCCTCTCACATAACAAATAACAACACATAACTTACACAAACGTTTTTTCATTATCATTATTATATTTGATCTCTATTTCCCGCGTCAGCGAGGAAGCGCCAGGGAACAGACGAAGAAAGATCTATCCACTCGTATGCACACATATATACATACAAGCACATATATGGACAATATATACATATACACATCAACATATACATATATACATACATATACATACACATGCATATACACATGTTCATATTCATACTTGCTCGCCTCCATCCATTCCTGACACCACCCCGCCCCACAGGAAATAGCATCATCACGCCCTGCGTCAGCAAGGTAGCGCCAGGAAACAGATGAAAAAGGCCACATTCGCTCACACTCAGTCTCTAATTGTCATGTGTAATGCATCAAAACCACAGCTCCCTATCCACATCCAGGCCCTACAGACCTTTCCATGGTTTACTCAAGACGTCTCACATGCCCTGGTTCAGTCCACTGACCGCACGTCAACCCCAGTACTTCACATCGTTCCATTTCACTCTATTCTCTGCACGCCTTTCACCCTCCTGCATGTTGCATGTTCAGGTCCCAACTGCTCTAGATCCTTTTCACTCCCTCCTTCCATCACCAATCTGGTCTCCCACTTCTCTTTGTTCCCTCCACCTCTGACACATATATCTTCTTTGTCAACTTTTCCTCACTCATTTGTTCCATATGTCCAAAACATTTCAACACACACTCTTCTGCTCTCTTAACCACACTCTTTTAAAACACAAATTTCATTTATCTCTCAGGATAGTGGAATAAGAAAACCATTAATGTATTTCCTCCATATTGTATAAGGCAACTAAGAGGGAGAGAAGTGAGGAGGAAACTCTCCCCTCATGTACTTTCACTTTTTAAAACTAGGAACTGACAAAGGAGCTAAGCAGGCATTTGCTCCTGAAAGCTCAGGCTGGGGTGTCAGGACAAAAAGGATGGGGAGATAAGTGCTATGTTTGATGAAAAGAAGTCTAGTTGTTTGGGCTCTGAGAGAAACAAAGTATTAGGACCTGACTCTTCAAAAGGGTGATAGGTATGCCCTAGACAGAGTGAAATGGAACTGTTGGGGTGACAAGCTGTTTGTAGTTTGAACTCAGGCATATAATGCAGTCAAGATAAACCACTGAGTAATCTGTGGGGCTTAGCTGTGAATGGCAGGCTCTGGTTTCAGTACATTATACACAACAGCTATATTCTCAATATGTGCAAATGATGCTATAGGATACATAAAAAAAAAAAAACATTCTTACATCATCCAACATGAATCTGCAAAGGAGTCCTGGCTATTATTCTCAATTCCTCATAAGACTCCAAAACAAAAAACAAGGAATGTTTGCCTGATTCAATCACTGTGACTGAGAGCTATTCTGTAGTATACATGTAAGTGCCTTTAAAGACAGGCAAAATAAAGCATCACATGGCATGTCATCTTTGCATAGTTAAGCTAACACATAACAAAGAGATTAACTGGTTGTTGGGCAAGTCATTGTGCAGCATGACAGGTAAGTTCTAGCACATTTTGTTTCAAAAGCTGAAATCTTGGGTAGCTACAGGATGAGGCAAAGATATTCACTTTGTCACAAAGTTTACTTCTGAAGGGCAAGTCTGAGCATATATATCTGTAGTTTGTTCTCAAACACTTAAAATTATGACTGAAAACTCACTTTTGATATATATATTCCTGGGTCATCTGGTGAGGTGCCAAATGGAACACAGAAATGATCTGAACCTCCAATGATACTTAATCCTAGAGGTCCTCCATCTTTATATAACGTTACTTCCTGAAAAGAAAAAATGAAGCAGAATGAAAAACTAAAGCTTATATCTTTTCCAGAAAAATATGATGTACTTAAACACTAAAAACTGTGACACATGTGCCATATTACATCTGTAACTGACACAATATTTCTTCAAGTTTGGTGGAATTTTCTTAGCATAGCTAGTTTTAATCTAAAATTTGGGACAAGAGTATCACCCTGGAATGTAAAACTATCTATCACCAAGTTCCTGCATTCTGCTGAAAGCCATTTCTAATTTACTACTAGCAGTAATCCTTAGTTATTTACTGATCAAATGTGAGTTCAATTATCTTAACCTTTATATTCTCAGGCAAATATATAGGAACCCAGGCAGAATTCCTTCTATTCCAACCTATACTTTTAAGATACTACACACTAAACAGACCTCATTCTATAACCCGCAAACTTTTTCATTTTAATCAATATGATTAATATTACTTCATTCTCTATATGGCTATGCATATTCCTTCATCATGAGGTCTCTTTCAGACATTCTCTTTATTTTGTCCTTATACTATATTTCTGGTCTTAAAACTAATCTATTTCCAGATGTATCACTCATAGTCCCTCATTCATTTTTCTCAATACAGTATTCTAATATTACTTTAATGATACTCTGTTCCTGCCACCTGGTTCAGGTGGGAAAAGGTAGAAAGGTAAGAAAAAAATCTATCTACACTACTGTTTTAGATTCCCATTCACTTGGGAAGGATCAGATGCATACATCAGAGCTCACTTACATGTATTCTTAACCTATGAAATATTTACTACAATAAGTTGTGACTAACACAATATCACTATTTCATTATTCAATCTATACACTGTTGCTTAATTAACCCTCAAGCAGATATCAACATCATATGATGCTCTCTTGGATATGGCTGCCAACATCATATAATGTCCTCTTATAGAATGGGGCCAATGTCATATTATGTTTCAAGTCGTTCCATCTCTCTTTAAACAGTTAGATAATTTATGGTAACATTAGTAATCTATAAAAGAGTCTCTCCCATTGCTTTCCAGGTGCAAGAAAAAATTCTGCACTCCTCAGTATTCCTAAAATCACCATGGTAGAAGCATGTCCCTTAACCTCTCAGGTCATGAGTACAGTGATCCTGTGGGAAATATGAAGATTGTTGGAAGAACTAAGAGATGAAGCAGAAAATTCATCAGATTTATCTGATGATAAGGAAAGTGAAGAAGAACAAGAAGTGAAATGAAAAGAAAAAAATGACTCAGTGGATTCTTTCAGTGGAAGAAAAGAGGAGAGTGGTCAGTAAGGGACCCCACTACCCACATCCTCACCTCCCATGTCCTCAATCTTTGTGTGGTCACATGTACCCCTGGTGCCTAATTTCCATGGGTGTAATCCCATGGTGGTGAAAAACTAGGGTGTAACAAATCATAATAAGAAGCAAGTATATTTCCAAGCATATTCTAAACATAAATTATCATCTATAATGGTACAGTTCTGCTTTGCAATGCTGCATCGAAGTTAAATACAGTAAGTGATGGCAAGACATAAAACAAGTGATAATCTCCATACTATTTATGTTTATTATATCTATCTTCTGTTATCTGACCAGTTACTTTATCAAAATTGTTTTAACTTTTTTAACTTCATCTACTCTTCTGGGCTCCCCAGAGCCCAAATCCTTGAATTCTACCTCAGTATACCTGCTGTCTCAGAGGGCCTAGGTTCAATATATCAAAATAAACCATCTATGTGAGTATTACCATAATTTCATCAGTTTGTAAGTGACCTAATTACTGACAATAAATTTGTAATGCATTTTCTAGTGATAAAAATAGGTTAGGGGAAGAGTATAGACAGTATCCCAAAGGAAACTGTGTTAGAACAGGTCTGGAAGTGGTGATTATTACTTTTGTGGAGTAGAACTATGTGCTAGCTAATGTTAATGTAGTACTGATACAGCTGAAGTATTACCTTTACAACAAGTGTTGTATTTTTGTGTTTGCCATTAAATGCTCTGTTATTACTAGTTTCAGTTTAACTAAACACAAAATACATCATTCAGCCAAACAATAAAAATATTTTCTATCTATTTTATCTATCTATATCTACGACACCTGTTCCTTCCATAACTGGTGAACTCCATTGCTGTATTCTAACCTTTAATGCCTCACCCTTAACAGGTCACTGGCAGGTGGGAAACTTTAGTGCGGTGTTTTCAGAAGTTCCTCCTTAATGTTCCTACTGACTACTTCTACCTAATGCGTCTACTTAATGTACCAACCTACTACTTTTCCTAAATGCTCCTGTCTAATGTTCCTACCCACTACTTCTGCCTAAAGGTCCTGTCTAATGTTCCTACCTACTTCTCCTATCTATCGCTCCTACCGTTTTGCCAAAAGGTGCTGGGCTAGTGCATAAGTGCTTACCACAGGAAAAATCTAGTGTTAGGAAGTATGAGTTGTGTGAGTTAAGTGTTGGCAATGACAAGGAGAGATTGTATGCTTGTGGAAAGAATGCCAGTAGTCCATGTGTGATTAAAGCAAAAAGGAAAGACAGCTACCTGGGTCAGAGGAATGCAACTTGACAACCACTGAAGAGTTGGTTTACTATGCAGCCATCAATAACCCTCCTGATACCTAAGTGGGTAGTACTGGAAACAAACCTCCCTAATTGGTGGCTGCCTACCAACTACAACCTACCAAAAATATTTCCATATTTGTAAAACCTGACATACTGTTAGGGATAATCATAACAATACAAACTGAGCAGTGGGATATCTTTATCTGTATCTGCAAAAATTCATAAACAGTGTTTATGGATCATGGGATGGGTGTATCTGGGGGTTGGCAGTTAATTATGGAAAGGTTACGATGGATAATAAGTGCTGAGCATACTGAAGTGGCATTATATTTAGAGGCTCTTTGTTTCAATGTGTATGTGCTGAGCATTTGTGGTTACTAGAAAGCATGTGATTATCCTGATTTCTCTATTTTGTGCGGACTGCAGCTTTGTTATATCTACTTGTGATAGGGTGGCTGACCAGGCACATGAGGCATAGTTTAAGGTGTAGAGGATGACTTGTTTGAATAGAAAGCTAAGATTTTCTTTTCTTTGTCCAAATCCATTACTTGTTAGTGGTCTGAAGGCATTTAGTTTGTTTGTTGATTTTGTGTTGATGTTTGTGGAGTGAGGAGTGAATAACATGAGGATGTTGTATTTCATGCCCAGAATTGTCAGTATTTTGTTGAGTGGGAGAGACTGGCCATTTAAGGTAACTGGAAGGTGCGGGATGGATTCGTGTCTGTCTTGGGTTAGAATGCCAATCACTGAAGACCTTTGTGGAGATGCAGTCTTTATGTTCTGGGTGAACCCAGGTTCTAATTTTGTAGTGTTCTATGTTTGCTGTTGCTACAAGGGTGTCAGCATACTGTGATGTGACTCTTAAGTTAATATGTATATGAGAGGACCTTCCAAGTGAAGTTAGTAGGAGGTAATAGGAAGTCATGTAGGAAGAAATTGAAGAGGGCTGAAGAAAGATAAGCTCCAAGAAGAACTCCATTTGTGTAGTAGGAAGCACATACTGCAGCTATTTCATTGCAGTAGTAGTGGTGGCAGGCAGCCACCGATCAGGAAGGTACTAATGCCTAGGTATTGGGAGGGATAGAGATGGTGGTGCAGTGAACCAGCACTGTGGCATTTATTACACATCTCTTTTCAGGCCCAGACAGCAGCCTTCTTTTTTTTTCCCTAGCCTCATCTACATGTGGGCTGCAGGTATTCAACCCAAGTCCTGCACCATCTTTTTCTCAAACATAACACTTGCCAACCTCTAACTCACATATATGTTTATTTTCATTTTCTATATTTTCTTACCTTTTAATTTTTCAGAATTCATGGCAGCACAACCAACTAATTCTCTGGCACCAATTCAGATTGATGCCACCAGTCGAGAAAGGTTGGGTCAATCCCAGGGCCCATTTGAACACTATCATGCTACTAGGAGCTACCCCACTTGCATAGCTACAGCTCATAGATCCAGCTCATTTTGTATCCATTTCTGCAACATTTGCAGTCTTAAGTTTAAACTTCCCTCTGTTGAACATCACCTGTTCACCTCAAGCCCCAGTCTTTTCCTTCTCTCTAAAACTCAACTCTCCAAGGGTGCTTCTTCTCTACACTATCAGATCACCAGCTACAATCTTCATCAATTTCACTCCAAAGGTTGAGCTTGTGTTTACTGCAGTACAAAAACACCTACTATTCACCTTGTGGATCTTTAATCTCCTAACTCTGATGCCATCAGGCTCAAAATGTTTCAAACTTTTACAACCTTGCTTTAGTGTTTTGTTTATCTGCCCCCCCCCCCACACACACACATACACACACACACACACACATAAAAAAAAAAATCTGCTATGTACTATTCTTCAACTATCGCCTTCTTGCCACAAAGCTCTGCTCTCTTCATATCCACATGCTGAAATCCTCTATGCAGGGGACTTCATTTCAAACCAAAAGAATTGGTCAGGCTTTAACCACAACAATGAGCTGGAAACTCTTTTGCCATGGCCATCCCCTTGATGGTAGTTCTTGAAGAGGACGGGTATCAATCAGAAATATAGACTGATAGATAGACAGAACATCACCTGCAGATGATTGTAAATGTAAAGCTTTAGAGAAATGCTTGCTCTTGGTGTATCTTGCTCAATCTTTTATATAAAGTTTACTTTTTCTCTAATAAAAAGCACCCAACTTTTTCTATTCTTCTTAGTAACTGATGAGAAACATTTTAAAGCTATCAAAAGGAAATATTAAAAGCAAAGTTCCAGAACCCATTCTTCCCTACTTACCATAATTACCATATCATATTATCAATTACTATCTACTACACATCTTCCATTATACTGTACCCATCACATCCTTGTCCCTCACTCCATATACTCTTATAGAAAATCACACATCCAACTCCAAAGAACCTTAAGATTCCTAAATAACTCAAGACAAGCACTGGATAGAGAATGAGTTTTAAATTCCTAGCTAAAAGTACAAGAGTAACTCCATACCCCTAATCTAGCACATCATTATGATATAAAAATATATACAGTATCATGTTTTCCACAGCACATTCTCTCCCCAATAAGAAGTCCTATAAATAGACCTTTCTCAAAACTTTTAATCCTATAATTTCACAAAATCAAATATCTTAGTTAAAATTAGGATGATTAAGCTCCATATCACAAACAAATACAAATAAAAAGTATAATTAAGAAACAAAGAAAAATAAATACACAAAAAATATTAAAATTTCAAGCTTACAAAAGTTGTACATATGAAGACTCAAATTATTCAAAATTAATCTAAGCCACAACTATGCACTCATATATATGCATGTATGTATCT
>JAYMFT010407010.1:0-18509 GCA_038088735.1 Panulirus argus | reverse complement strand
TATATACCCTAGCCTGAGCCACGTACCCATTTTCTCGACCAATCCCTAAGGTGGATGAACAGCTGGATTGACTGTGGACCGACTGTAGTAACCAGGATTTAAACTCATGCGCTCGACCCTGAGTGGCCCGTGAGTGCGTCACGGTCAGGAACGATAACCGTTACACCACGGAGTCCATAACATTCTGCCTCAGGGGCCCCTTCTCTCTTCATGAGGCTCCTGAAGCGCTTAGGAAGCCGGCAACGTCCACCAGGGGGCGGGGGGACCATAGTTCATCAAGTGAAGTGATGCTGTATACACGTCTGTATATAACCGAGAAATAGATAGGGAGCGGACATAGTACAAGCACAACAAACTGATGGAACAAACTCACTTAACGGTCGGCAGGCCACCAACCGGTCTCCTAAAGGTATCGTTCGCGTTTCAGTGTTTCGTTGACTTTCTTTATCCTTCCGGCAGAGAACTAAGTCAATAAATACCTCTACATGTTTAATCTTTCATACCGTCAGTATATTATGAAACTTAAAGACTGTAATTCTAAATTATCATTGACAGTAATTTATGGTATAATTACATCTTGTCTGATACTATTAATAGATAATATCAACACCGGCTTTAGGAGTACGAAGGTAAAGATATTGAGACAGCATTTTTAATCTAATATATCATAATGTTCTATTCTACTTACGTTTAAACATATTGAGTCTCTTATCTTGGATCTCTTGTTTCTAACCCTTGACACCTGCAGTAGGCTAACCAGCGCCTTTCACCCAAGAAAAACAAACGACAATCGCAAAAGAAGTCTATAAATGCTGACACACACCAAGGAATGGAAATGTTACCTCTTATCTAGTTTGTTGCGAAGTGACCCTGTTAGACCTCGGAAATATATCCCGGAAATTAGAATGAATGACCTTTAAGCTCTCACAGTTTATATAGAGAGGCCCAATTTAAAGACCCTATTTCGCCAACGTATATTTCTATTGGGATTTGGGTTAACCGGGCTAAGAATTAGGAAACGGACGGTAGAGTTATTGCTAGAGAGATGACGCAAATTACGGCAACCATATGTCTCCCTCCTTCGCTCGCCTTGAAGGGAACGTAACTTTACATTTAACCAATTAATTCCCGATCAGCTCACCAGTGTGTGTGTGTGTGTGTGTGTGTGTGTGGCAGCCCTCCGTGAGTTACACATAAATAGCTGGGCAGGAGGCAGCAGCAGTCTTCACGGATCACATGACGGGTTCTGGCGGGGGTGTGATGGGTGCCAGGAGGAAAGTGAAGCAGGTGTGGGGGAGGGAGGCAGGGAGGGGAGGGGAGGTGCACAACCTTGCTGAGGTTACGCAACACACCAGTCATCGACCTCTCCCACGACACCACAACACCCACACCGCCGCTCACTTCACACAACTTCTGTCCTTTTACATCTTACGGATCTCCTGTCTTAACCATAACGCCAAATGATACACTTTGTAGTACAAAAAAGAAAGACCCTCTATTAGTCTAGAAATTCCATTTAGTTTTATTTCTCTCTGAAGCGGAAGAAATCAGAGGGAAAGCCGAACATTAATGTGTGCCACAAATGGACCATGAAATAAAACCTGAATGTTGTGGTTGGCTCGTGGTGGAGGGAGTGTGGTGAAGGGCAGCCGTGTAACAGTGTGAACAAAGACATGCACCGCTCGCCCGCCCGCCCGGCCCACAGTCACGTTAGATAACGGTGCTTCCAGCCCAACACCAACGGTCCGCCGCTCCTTCCATCACATACTTCCCGCCACAAAGGAAGCCACCCGACTGACCCCATTTCCATCCCACTGAATGCAGTTTACTTGCATCCATTTCTTAAAAAAAGTATTCATAACTTGCACTTCATTCATGCTGGATTTATCCGTCGCAGGAGAGCCAACAAAACACTTCCAGTTCATTCTTTCATCTGCTCCACTTCCCTTCTTCCGCTAATAACGGGGCTGTCGGGCGTACGACGGCGCTTGGGCGCACACCGCCTCCATCCACCCTTCCTAATCATACAAATCTTTATCACGATTTATATTGCACACCGCTAAAGTGTAAGGTAACCATTGCCGGCAGACCAGAAGAGAGAGGTATCGCTGGAGTACCTGAGCCACACCAGCTTAGCGTGAGTGTCGTGTGGTGTCAACGGCCGGGCTGTCCTGCACATTGGGCAGGGCGGAGCGGCGCGCGGCCTTCCCGCGACTCTGGCACCTGTGGCGGGAGGCCGACGACCCCGGCCCAACACGTGCTCCAGGCATGTAGGGAATGTCACCTGTCGTCCACCACGCTGGCCAGAGCCACACACGCCATCATGCCCTACTGTGTGTTCACTTCATATGGGATAATAAACCGGGGTTCAAGTGAACATTATTACCCTACAATCGTTTGAGGGACTCGCGTAACGGGAGAAACTTTATTTGTTTACAGTAATTATTAATTTCTTGCTGGTTTGTCTTTATAAAGATATTATTTTTATTTGCATCATCATTATTCTATTATAATTATTGTTATTATTATTATAATTTTTTGTATTATCATTATTACTATTATTAACATTAATATTATTATTATTATTATTATTATTATTATTATTATTATTATTATTATCATTATTATCATCATCATTATCATTATAATATAACCCAGGACCCCTTTTATGGAGTTCTTACAGCTTCGAGGCTGCACTATCAGAAGCAGGGCTATGATGAACTCCTTTGGAGCAAGACGTTTCTCGACGAGTCTATACTCCCCTTCGTCATCTGACGATAATACAGCCTCGCTAAAGGTGACCCCTCACCCGCTGTGTAACTGAGAGCATTCGTCGCTCATTCGGAACTGACATTAATTTGGCTGCACTACCCTTAAAATCCACAGTTGTCTCAGCATTCAGAGGAGCGTGGACACACTGTACAATCAAGTGAAAATCACATTCTGGATTCTAAACTCCGGTTTTAATTTCTGTAAACTAGAGAGTTTATGGATGTGCTTAGAGGAACTGAAGCTAAATGATTACTCAACTTACAGTGACACGAAATTGTTAGGTTAGGCTCCCACCCACCTCCCCTCCCCTCAAACCAACCTTCTCCCTTCCAACACTAGAAGGATTAATGTGATTTGAAATCATGGCAAGAACTGGAAGTTAGTTTCCGTTCCGTTTGACTGCCAGGTGATTATAATTCTACCCAAGTCCCGAAATATTTTTGCACATTTTCAGTTCAATTTCTCAAACTATTTGTGTTCCCATATAGTGGCATATCATTTCTTTATTGTTTACACCTAAATCAATCAAAATGTGTAGGTTTGAACAGGTCTGTCCAACCACGGTTTATCTTTAGAATTCTTGGTTTTGCTTCACACATATACTCTATTCAGCTAGGTTCTTAGCGAGCCGTGCACATGTGCTGCAGCTCACTGATAATGGATTAAGAAGAATCCTGAGTATAAAATGATTATAAGTGTAACTGCATAGATTTCAATATGCCTAATGAGAATTCACTTCGTTGAAGGAAGTTCGATCGTCAGATTATATAAATATATATATATATATATATATATATATATATATATATATATATATATATGTATATATACGAAGCCTGGCCGAGACCAGTACTGGACCACACCTATTTCTAGGCCGAAGGTGGTGCCCGGTCAAGGGTAGCGTTACCCCACGTGGATCTATGCCCGATCATGGCCAGCGTCAGCACACGTTCGGTTAACTAAATCAGTTGCTCTGAACACAGAGACCCTTCCATGTGAGGGAGAGACTCCATAAACACAGGTGGAATTATCAAGATTCTCAGACAGGTAGAATGCGGGCTCCCCTTTTACATACAAACTTACACTCACTATGGTTACAACTGAGGGCGGTGACGAAGACAACTGAGACTGTGTCACAGTTTTCGGATGTGTCACGCTGGTTGCGTCCCACTGGACAGGAACAATCGAGAGAGGTACTATGTAGAAGGAAAACCCCAACAGTGAGTACTGTAGTTATGCAAGGAATTTCTAATGGAGTTCGACTAGGGTCCTTCCGAGTCAGTTTCCAATTCATGGCCGTCTTCGTGTAATGAACTAACAGGTGAAACATTTATTAAATCTAAAAATTAGGGATACAATTTCAAGCTTAGTATTTCCTGCAATGATTCATTGGAACGAGACCCATCCTGTGACGAAGACTGTAATGAACGTAGTGCTGGTGGTCATCTTACAGCCAAATGCAAGATGGACTTTCGTTAGGAAGTTTTATGGTACGAAATTAAGGGCAAACTGGAGCATCTCATCAGGAGAGGAAACGAGGGCAGCCATGATGACACTGGATTTATCTGAATTACCGAGAAACTTTTGAGGCCTTAAATCTGTCCACCGTGGAAGAGAGAAGAACAAGTGGCGACCTGTTCTCAATATTTCAGTTTTTTAAACTAGTTTGATGATGTCAACACTGAACAGTTCTTCGAAATGTAAAGACAGAACACCCAAAGACCATGAAGTGAAATCAAGCAAGAAACTTGCTTTGAAATATGTAAAGATGCAATTCCATAGCATGACCAGTGGACGAATGGAATAAAACTGAATTATGAAACTGTTAATGCGGACAGCATATCTAAGTTTATAAAGTCATATTATAACTGAGAGAGGTTAAGAGACGGGGCCCCACGAGTATAAAACTCTACCCCCGTATAGTCCTGGTAGATAACTACAAACAGGTAATTAAACACACACACACACACACACTGGGCCCTTTAGCATGACAACGCTAACATACACAAGGATCCCGAGACGAGGTAATCCGTGATACAGCGCTGCGAAGGCATCTTATCACCCAGCCAACCTACCACCACCCCAGAAACAGCCCGACCTCAGCCACAGGCATGGGAAACTGTAACAGATGAGTGACTGGAACAAGCAGACTCCCTTTCCTTCTACGCTTAGTCACCTCCCCAGCGAAGAAGATTCCATCAGCCAGATACTCCCACTCTGCCACGTACATACGTACCCGTGTGTCCCCTGAAAGCAACATTCATCGTAATGTCAAACAGACAGCCATTCACTTTTATAACTAGAGAGAAAGCCTCATTTGCGCTATAAATACAATATATCAAATGTATCATAACTAAAGACCAACCTTAACATCTACAACATCATTTAGCTGCTTGCTTCCAGAGAGTGTATCCCTGTCTTCCCGGAGGGTCAGTGAACGCCACGAATGAGCAGGAATAACCAGGCAACGTGCCCGTCTCATGTTACGTTCTGCAGCTTGGTTCTGGTGTCACGTGACCCGGTGGCCCAGAGCACTTGTTTCTTGCATGTGCACAGGTGCGCTACGTGTTCGTACCGGTGAACGATGATCTGCTGACAAAGCACAAGTGCGCTGTGTGTTTGCACCGGTGAGCGACAATCTGCTGACAGTGCAAGAGTTTACAGAAAAAGTGGACTCAATTTGATTGGACAGTCAGCGCTACATGTTAGCCCTGCCCCAGGCAAAATCCGGTCATTGGTACGCTCTCTCTCTCTCTCTCTCTCTCTCTCTCTCTCTCTCATACACACACACACACACACACATTCAGGTATATGGATACGGAAATATTCAGCAAACTTTTCATATTCTACATATGCTTCTCAAGTTTAGTCATCTTACCTAAGAAGCCCACAGAGCTAACAGCGAAGATCCAGAGTAGGGCAATAAAGATGGTACCAGATTTAGGAAAGACGAGTTGCAGGGAAAGTTAGAAGCCTTAAATTTCCCCACAACCTTTTGAGATTTTAAACTAAATTGATAAAACTGACTGTGTAAACAGTTCTTTGAAAGACGTAGGGATAAAGTAACTAGACGACACACATGAAATTAAGCATGAAACTTGTTTACAAAGATGCGAAGAAGTACTTTTATGGGGTAAGAATGACGGTTGAATGGAATAAAGTGAATAAGGACATGTCAAATGCGGTTGTATGAGAGAAGAAAATGTTCAAGAGATGGTGCCTCATGAGTACAGTACAAATAGGTACTTACACACGACAAAAAAATTGAGAAGGCAAAAAAAAAAAAGAGAGAGTCATTAGATGAGGCAAAAGGATGGGGCAGTCCCACCAGTACTGCACTGAGCTCAGGAAAGTAATGTATACAAATGTAGAAAGACTAGTTGGAAAAGGTAAAAAGCTGGATAAGATCAAAGAAAATGCATCTAATACTATTGGAGTTGTGGAGACAAAACTTACTAAAGAGAAAAGATCTCACTTGTTCTCTCCAGATGGACAAATGGAAGTAAGGGGGGGGGAAGAGAAGACAATGGAGGAGGAGGATTGGCTCCCCTTACTAAGAGACAGCCTTATGTTTCAAGAAACACTGGAAGATGGTCCATTCAAATAATATAGAATGAAAAGAATAAATGCAGGAAAGTAGAGCATAGCGTTGTTGATAATATATAGTCCTCCTAAGAAATTTAATGAAATGGAGCAAATACACAATATTGAAGAAACATAAAGAAAAATACACGAAAAACATGCACTTCTCAAAGATGGTAAATTATTGATTATGGAAGATTTCATATAGAATGAGACAGACTGGAGAGTTTTGGATTCTCGTGGAGAATCAAGCTCTTACAGTGTATACAGGAAAGTTTCCTGTTCTAGTTTTTCATTGCGAACACTAGGATCAATACTAGATTTCATCTTCACCAAAAGTAGCATGGACACTGAAAATATCATATATGATACATCAAACTGGAAAAAGTGATCAGGTAATGCGCTTGGCTAATTATAAGGAAAATGAGGAGGTAACAAGAGCAGCGATGAAACCATTCTCATACAGGAGGTGCAATCGTGGGAACTACACAGAGTTTAACAATTTATGTGGTGACAAGAAATGAGAAATGATCTGTAGCCAGGAGAGAGGGCATTGTGGTGGAAGGCTCTGTGAAATTTAGTGATGTAGGGAACATGGGCGCCTTTACCTTCAAATGGAGAGGGAAGGTTTAAAAAAGAGCGATGAGTGGTTCAGTGAAACACGTCAAAAAGCGAAGAAGCTGCACGATGAGCTGCACTGAAGATATATGTGGCACCCAGCATTGGTGAGGTATAAAAGAGCTGGGAATCAGTACAGCAAGGTAAGAAGGAAGGAAGAGAGAAACTCTGAGAAGAATATTGATTACAGGGCAGAAGCTAATCCAAAACTTTACCATAAATTCATGAGGTGTAAATTGTCAGTTGAGGAGCAGCAAATAGGGACAAGGGATTCAAAGGGAGGAGTTGTAGAGGATGATGTACGAATATGAGGGGAACTGAAAGACAAGTTCAAGGGTGATGATAATAATCGTCCTAAAATCATGGAGATTGGAACTAGGAATGGGGGTCCTCGAAAGCACTGAAACATCTCGAAAAGACATAAACAGAATACTCAAGGCTCTTGACCCATGTAAAGCTGATGGACCCGATTAAAAGTTTTCCATATGTACTGAAGGCGTGTGTAGGTACACTGGAAAACACACTTGAATTGTTGCTTATAGAAGTCTCAGGGGAAAGGAAAGTGTCAAGGGAGTGGAAGAAGGCGGTGTACGTGGTAGCTATCTATAAGAGAATAGACCAGGAGGATGCGCTGAGCTACCAATCTGTTTCTATGACGAGCTAGGATGGTGTCTCACTGGAAAAAAATATATATATATATAATTAGAAAGCAAACGGATGGCATCCTGCAAGGGAGAAACTACGTAAGTGAGATAAAACGCGCATTAAGGGACAGAGGGTCGTGTGTGTAACGAAACTCTTAGATATTACGAGAAAGCTCCAATTCTTAGACAAAAGAACAGGCTGAGTGATTTTCCAGAAATAGACTGCCAGAGAGCATTTGACACGGTAGCACATTAAGAGGTTTGTAAAAAAGCTTGATCTTCAGCCAGAAAATAAGGGGGAATTTCCTTCGATGAACTGATTATCTTAATGGAGGGGAACAAATGATGCATGCCAGAGGAACCTTCTCGAAATGGGATGAGGTCCCCAGAAGTGCGCCGCAGGGTTCTCTGCTGGGCCCACTGGTCCTCTTGATTTATGTGAATGACTTGCCAAAAGGATTATACTCCTACCTGAATATGTTTGCGGATGATGTCATAGTCGAGAGGAAAGTAAAAAGGTGATCTAGATAAACTGTAAAGTTGATCTGATACATGGTTGATAAAATTCAACCCGGGTATATATATAGAATAATGAGAATGAAATATAGTAAAGGAAAGTCACGATATAAACAGGAAACAAGGCTCAAGGAATCTGTGTAAGAGGAACATGGGAGTCGAGACCTGCCTAAACTAAAGTCCCGCCTTTGGAGAATAACAAAAGGGACAAACTGTCTCCTGACAAATGGCAGAATGCATCCATGCACATAAGTAAAAAAATATATTCAGCTAGCTGCGCATATCCTTGAATATGCTTCTAAAATTTGGTCACTGCACTTAAAGAATCACAAAGAACTAATAGAGAAGGTCCAAGGAGGGCAGTAAAGATGGTCCCAGAATAATGATAGATGAGTTACAGGGAAATATTAGTGGTTTTAAATCTGTCCATCATGGAAGACAACAGAGTCAGGGGAGACATGATCACAACCTTCATGTTTATGGATTAGTCTAATGAAGTCAACAGTTTACGGTTTTTCGAAAAATGAAAAGACGGAACAGAGATCATAGATCAAAGTGATAAACTTGATAGAAAAGATGTAAAGATTTATCTTTGTAGTACAGAAGTAGCGGATATGGCATAAGCTAAGTTATAAAACTGTAAATGCGGAAAGCGTCGAGAAACTGGAACAGTTGTATGATAGTACAAAAAGGTAAATAGATAAAGCCCCATGGAAGTATGACTCTCTCCCCTTAACAGTACAACTAGGTAATTACACACACACACACCTGCAACTTATTGTATTTTGAGATATATATATAAAAAAAAAAACATGTATATACCTCCTGTAGTCATATGTTTGTCTTAAAACCATGCCTGTCCAAGTACAGGCCGACTTCGAAAATATATGATTTAAAACATTAAAGGGGATGGGCCCCACGAGTACAGAACTCCCTCCCCGTACAGTAAAAATAGGTAAGTATAAATAGGTAATTACGTACAAATATACATTCATACACCAATAAACAACCACACACACACACACACACACACACACACACAAGGGAGGTGCCGTCAGGGGGCAGTGAACTGGTGACAGATCACTCAGGTTGGTGGCTCCGCTTGGCTCCGCCGCTCTCACTGTGTTTCATCAACTGTTACTGTAACACCCCAGTGAGAGTTTCCTCAAAGGTCAACCACGAGAAGATGTGCAAATCAAAACAGCTTTGTCCTTTGCGTCACGAGATATTAATGTTATTTCGAACTCGTCACCCACGAAGCCAAGGGACAATCACCTTGTCCTCTGGGAAATACAGGTCTTGTGTGTCTCAAGTTGCCACTGACGAGGGAGTTTTATACGACTTTCAGCACTGCGGTAGTGGCTGGAAAAACCTACAATTTTCATGCATAATTTTCGGTATAATGTCTCCTCATTTCCTGTCAAATGCTGGATGGCATTATAATATGAAGTGTCATCAAAGGCCGCGCAACAACCACCAGTAATCTTCTTCAAAGGCATCATTCCCCGTATGCTAAAATATCTTCTCGTTTTACATAATCATAAGGAGCTGTAGTGCAGAATAATCACCAGCCGCCACCACGGCTCGGGAAACGAAAAAGTTGAATGGGGTCTTGGTGCGGGGGCCCGGCTCCAGACGGTGCTGGTGCCCCTCAATTACCAGGCGGAGGTTTCCCTTCAGACGGTGCTGGTGTGAGGTGCGGGCCCGACGCCAGATGGTGCTGGTGTGAGGCGGGGAGCCCGACGCCAGACAGTGCTGGTGTGAGGTGAGGTCTGGCTCCAGACGGTGCTGGTGGCTCCTCGGTTACCAGGCAGAAACCATGACACCAGCGCTCCACCCGTCCCGCTCTATCGTCACTCGTGCCTCCCTCCACCCGCCAACAATGTCTTGGTTAAGGCAAGCTGCTGACTTAGGAATAAAAATGCAAGAAAAAAAGATAACGAATCCATGCTCACGGAAAAGACGGCAACCTTGATGGATAACCCTGGACAACGACCACGACGACTGGCCTCACGTCACACGGTACGACTCGCACACCATATGGATGAATTTCATCACCCACAAATCTTCGCTGGCACAGGGTCGTCTAAATCTATAAATAAGTACACACAACCAGTATGTAGCAAGACTTACATGTCGTCTGTCACTATCCATATTCTTTTAACAGAAGGACGATATGCTATGTCTATCACTTCCGGTCTCTCATGTACTTTGGTCCACGTCTGAATACTCGGAAGGGCTTTGTATCTTCGTTTACTTCCTTCCACCGCCACCCTCACAAACGCCAGCGAGAGTGGGCCACTCAGCTCTTTCCAAGAAGCAATTAATTACTCGCGTTTCCCTACGTATCACTAGACTTTTGTAGTCAACATCCTTTGTAGTAGTTTTTCTACGTTCTTGGTCTATTCGGTCCGTCCTGCACGAAATCAGGAATTCTTTTGTAACATCAGCAACACAAATCATGCAGAGACTCTCCTCACCACAGTTACGTAAAACAAACAATAAACCATCGCTTGTATCACGTCAGCAACACAACCCTGAATAAATCAACCAGACCAGATCACCACTTGTAAACTATTCTTATCAAGCGGGAGCCTGTAGTGTCGTCAGCCCACTGCCAGGCCCCGTGAGTCAGGGGTCAGTGACCTCCCTTCACCACCAGGGAAAATACTAGTCATCACACCCATCCTCACATAAGCCAGGGGTCAATGACCTCCCGTCACCACCACGACAACAACCAGTCATCACACTGACTCAATCAGGCCAGAGGTGACTGATCCCCTTTCACCACCCAGGCAGTATCTAAGTCATCACACGTCTTCCAAGCATAGGTCACGGGGTCGGTGGCCTCCCTTAATCATCAAAAGAACATTTGGTCATCACAAACACCCGAAGCTAGGTCAATAACCTCTCTCTCTCTTTCTCTCTTCACCACAAGAATTCTTGGTCACCACATCCACGCCGACATCCAGTGGGTTCAAAGACCTCTTCTCACGTTAAAACTGTGTTATGTCCGACACGAATGACAGCGAACAATGGGCAGCGACACACACACACACACACACCAAGTAGAACAATATCCAGCAGCAATGTCAGGCACCACCTCTGGCCCTGGGCTTGTCTCAAACAGCCTCACTAGACAGCGTCTGCAGATGGGGGGACTCTCAGAGCGAGCCTCATAAATCTGGTTCTACGTGGACACTTCGGGTGCTTCACACCGCCCCCTTTCCCCCAGGTCTGCACTCTCTGGCCTCGACTGGCACCAGCCAGGCGAGGGAAGGTCAATGGCCAGCCTCTGGAGCGTGCCTGGGACACCACGCGTGCATTCCTGGACTATCATTCCAGTCGTGCACCCCCGTCCTACACCCACCCCCCACCCACCCACCACCACCACCGTCATTCCAGACGTCCTCCTCCCTACCCTGATCCCCCCCCCTCCCCTCCCCCTCTTGGCCGAGAGCCACACATCACAGTGATATGGCCTTTCACGAGCAAACCCCCCCCATCCCTAACCCCCCCCATCCCAGCCAGGGTCGATGACCTTCCCAACACGTGTGTATTGATCTACATCCCCCCCCCCCTTTCCCCCTTCATCACCACTCCCTCCCCCGTCATCACCACCACCTCTGACTTGGGTCGTCCTCCAAGTGGTAATGAATATCTTCAACTCCTTGTCACCCATTATGGGTGTCTCATTAGCATTATATTTACAGTAGCTTCTTATATCTCTCCAGGGCTGTCTCACTGGTAGTGTCTTGTCTCTCATCAAGACTGTCTCACTAGTAGTCTCTTGTCTCTCACAAGGGCAGTCTTACTGGTAGTGACTTCTCTCACCAAGGCTGTCTTACTGATAGTGTCTTGTCTCTCACCAGGACTGTCTCAATAGTAGTCTCTTGTCTCTCACCAGGGCTGTCTCACTGGTAGTGTCTTGTCTCTCACCAGGACTGTCTCACTAGTAGTCTCTTGTCTCTCGCCAGGACTGTCTCACTTGTAGTCTCTTGTCTCTCACCAGGATTGTCTCACTGGTAGTCTCTTGTCTCTCACCAGGACTGTCTCACTGGTAGTGTTTTGTCTCTCACTAGGACTGTCTCAATAGTAGTCCCTTGTCTCTCACCAGGGCTGTCTCACTCGTAGCCTCTTGTCTCTCACCAGGACTGTCTCACTGGTAGTATCTTGTCTGTCAACAGGACTGTCTCACTGGTAGTATCTTGTATGTCACCAGGACTGTCTCACTGGTAGTGTCTTGTCTCTCACCAGCATTGTCTCACAGGTATTGTCTCTTACTTATCACTTCACACAGGTCCTTCCAGCGTTACCAAAAGCCTCCTCCTCTCTCACTTGGGTCCCTCCAGCGTTACCAATGAGCCCCCTCACCTCTCACTCTAGTCCTCTCACCAGTGAGACGTATGACCACCCGGCCACGTTTTCGTGATTCGTGTGTTCTAACCTCCCGAGGCACTGTGCTTGACTGTACTCGTGTAACCCACCAATGTAGTAAAGGACGCCTCACTTGTCTCATTCATATAAGGAGACACAATTTACTGACTTCATCCAGAAGTTGGCCTACACGACCCGCAGAGTCTGGCATCGAACCCGTCTTTATTATGCCGTCTGACGCGACGCGGCCGACACCCCGTTTTCTTTCTTCTTCCGATATCACTTTCCACCCTCAACCCACTGGGGGTCGGTCGCCTACCCCGAGGCCATCTGGTAAAATATGTTGCAAAGACAAATGAATTGTGTCAAATTTACACAATAATCATTTCTTTTTCTCTTCACAAGTGTGAGTAAAAAAGGAACAGAGAGAGAGAGAGAGAGAGACGGGGGAAGACACATTCAGTACACGGTTGCAGGATTTTTCTAGCTTGAGAGTGGGCGAGAGTCAACACTGACCACGGGAGACAGTGGCCCAGCCGCTGCAGTTCAGGTCAGTTTCAATACTTTATTCCTTGATAGAGGAATTGGGATCCTAGTGCTGTCATTAGGTACTCCTGTGCAATAATACCAGAGGCATCTGGCGAGTGTCGCGAGTACATAAAATTTAACAAACGGGCTTGCTAAAACCTAAGGAAGTTAGGATACTCCTTCAACACAACATCAATATTATTTACATAATGTCTGGCCAGTATGGGGAGGGTCATCGTATCTCCGTCAGGGGGTCGTCGAGTGGTGGTCCAGCAGGCACGGAAGCGGTATGTTTGGTCTAAAATTTTCTGGCTTGTGATACTGCACGGATACTTCATTTTTCTCCCTTCCTGAGAACATTTTCTACCTTTCTTTGTATGTGTGTGTTTCTTTGATTTCCGTTACTTACTGCAGTACCCGTCATTTGTAACGGGAGCTTGTACTGGCGGGACGTGCTGGCTTGTGCTTAGTTGTCAGGTAAATTCACGTCACTGCTCAGCCAACAAGCCACCAAGACCACAGTGCATTACCCTCTTTAAGTACTTCTCTTACGGTTAAGTGTTCTTTCGCTTTGTCTTATGTTTATCAAACCTTCACTTTACATCTGTGTATTTTTTTATTACAACGGCACCTGTTACTTGCTACCCATGTACATCCTATGGTCGAGGTTTTATTAAGGATTTTATGATAACGGGACCAGACGGAGCGCTTGAAGATTGTTTGTTCTGCATAAATCGTTGTAACCTGGAAGAAAAATTTAAATAAGGTGAAATAAGTGAAATTAAGGCAGCGCTCAAAGCTTTAACTGTGGAGTATTCAATACGTAGGGACGAGATACAGCGTCTGAAAATGGCGCACCGTGACCATACCTTCACTGCCTCCTCCCTCCCGATGTCTGAATTACCTCATTAGACAAAACGTTAAAGGTATCAAGGTACCAACTAAAAAGTCATGTTTAGTGGTAAAAGTTGGAAGCGAAGATGTTTACCAAAAGAATTCGAATTGGTAAGTCGTCATAGAAGAATAAAAAGAGCTGATTGGCATCCTGAAAGATAGATCGGATAACACTGTTGCAGTTGGCGCTCTCCCGAAACAAAGTAAGTAATCTACGCCTTAAGTAGAGTGCTAGGTGTAAATGAGAGACCGAAAAGTTTGTCCATGGATGCCAACATTGGCTTTATAGACCAATGGTTCAACGTCATAGGAGACAGGGATTATACAGCAGAGACGGCATTCACCTTAGCATTTAAAGGGACAGAACGCTTAGCTGTGTGCATCAAAGATCAAATTGCCTTATAGCTGCATGGGAAAAGATTATGTTGAGGCCAGATAGATGTCGGTGTGTTGACCACATCAAACGGGCGGTTGAGGTCAGGCCATGTCATATCATATGTCATGTGAGGGCGGTAAGACCGAATCCCCTCACCACCCCGTCAGACAGCGACGACAGTGGGGCGGATCATGGAGGGTGGTCACACTTCGGTTTAAATATTACCAGTCACCAGATCCTACCACCAGCTTCACACAGAAATCACTCGAAGAAATTAAATGAAAACATCAATATAAGATCCATCCGAAACAAATTAGCTGAAGTGCATTGTACGGTTGACAGTAAACACGCTGGTGTGTTTGGTTAACAGAAACATTCCTGAACAATAAAAACGAAACAATGATCTGATGATTAGTCAGTACAATCTACCAGAATACTAAATATTTTTATGGGACAGAAACGGTCGGGGAGGAGGAACTGCACTGTATGCAAAATCTTACCTAAACTCCATTAAAATTCAAACAACTCTTGCTACTTTTAAACACTTGTGTGTTCATATCAGCACAGAATCTTTCAGACTTTACATAAACTTCGTTTATAGACGTTGTAATCAGCCACCAGTTTACAATGAGTAATACAGGGTAAACGCGATCATTCTCTGAGATTTTAATCTTCCAGAAATCAAACTGGCAAACTATCTCAGGTGAAGAAAATAAATCTGCAAGACTTACCAATCTTGTCGAAGACTTTTTTCCTTACAAAACCGTCACCGAGCCGACAAGGGAAGCTGCTATAGTTGTTTTAATTCTTGCTTCCCTGAGTTCTTGTAATTAGTACCTTTGATGGAGAACATCTGGGCACTTTTGACCATAACATTTTTAGGTTCGACGTAAATATCAAAAGTAACTCCCCTAAAACCAGTATCATTACCCTTAGATTTAAAAGAACGGATTTTAAGGGGCTGCGCGATGCATTAAAGAGGCTCACCCTTGTTGATTACTAGAGGAATTATGGGCCAGTTTTAAGCGTCAGTTTATGCACCAACGAGATACATTCATTCCCATGCACGACAGAAACAATAAAACCAACAACAAACCTGAATGGTACTCCCCAGATATTGCAAGATGATCCAAATTCTGTAACGCAATATAACACAGGAGAAACGTTAAAAGACTTATCGAAACAGGCAAGAGAGAATACGAAGTGAGTATTACAAGAGTAAAAAAAAAAGACCCTAAATAATTCTAATGATATATTACTGATAAGAATCATATAAGGATTGGAATAGAACCTTAAGTAAAAGAGGATGGGGAATCAACTATGGATAAGAAAAAAAAAAAAGCTTAGCGACAACCCTGAACAAGTTTTCTTAGCTCAGTTTTTACGCTAGAAAGCAGCGAAACGAATTTTGACACTAATAAATACAAGAATTTACCGTTTCATTTAAAGAAGTACTAACACAGAAAAATAAGTTGAAGAGTAATAAAAATCCAGGTCCTTATCGATTCTGTCCACGGGTAAATAAAAAGTCAGGCACGAAATTGCCAAACCGTTAACCTCTGTTTTCAATAAATCTCTCCAGGATGAAATAATCCCTCAGACGTCACTCCTTAGCCTCGCATTGATTGCATGTAAACGTCAGGAGTCGATTATTGGAGATGATATCATAGCAATACCTTAAACGATACAGTTTAATCACTAATACACAGCATGGTTTAAGAAGGCGCAGATCATGTCTTTCGAGCCTCCTTGAATTTTATTATAAATCATTCAACATCTACAAGATAAAAGCAATCGATAATATATTTCTGGACTTCCAGAAACATTCGACAAATTTTCTAAAGCTGAATTGATGCATAAAGAAAGTCCGGGCCTTGGGGATTACTGGTTACATAGAAAATTGGATGGAAGCCTGGTTACGTGATAGGAAGCAGAGTCGTAATGAACGGGAAATCATCACCCTGTCACCCGTTACTATTGGGGTTCCCCAGGGATTCGTCCTTGGGCCTATACTTTTCATCATTTATGTTAACAGTTTTGACACAGGGCTGAATAACTTAGTGTCCAAATTTCCATTGACACAAAGATCGGCAGTGCCATGTCAGCTGAAGAATATAGGCTAAAATTACAAGAGAATTTAGACAAAATAGCTGAATGGTCAAGAAGATGGCAAATGCCATTTAACGTCAATAAATGTGTGCTGTTACAAGTAGGAAACTTCATCATGAAATTCGATTATGAACTGATGGGCCATAAGATAACGGACACCCCTAGTGTGAGGGATCTAGGGGTCAGTATCCAATAACTTCAAATTCTCCCAGCATTGTAATGAGGTTGCAAATAAAGCTAGGATGTTAATATTTATTAACAGAAACTTTACAGACAAAAGCAAGGATGTGATATTGCCACTATACTTAAGTCTAGTTAGACCACACCTCAAATATATAGCGCAGTTTTGGGACACTCACTTAAAAAGGATACTCTTCAATAGGAAACAGTACAGTAAAGAGCAGCTAAATTGAATCCTTCCTTGCGTAACAAACCATATGAGGAGAAATTACGAGAATAAAATTTGTTCCCTCTAAGCAAGAGGCGTCTCCGATGCAGATTAATGGAATGGTTTACGATAGAGGATTCAATAACGTCGATATTTAAAACTTCTTTACAGTAGCGCCAGCATTACCGAGTTAATCTGGACTGTACGAAATATTTGTTTACCAACGACTTTATTGATGTGTGGAATGAGCTCCCTGAAAATGTTCAGAGCAACACCCTTCATAACTTCAAATTTTGGCTTTATCATCGCTTGTCACTCTTCTGTAATGAATAATTCATTCAATCAATCATTATAATGTAGTGGTATGTCATGCTACCCTCTCATCCACCTATCTCTCCCTGGCCATGCTGCGGTAGCATACCAATATTGATTAACCCAAGTCACCTGCTTTTAGACAGTTAGAAATATTGCATCATTCTTCAACATCAGCAATAATCTAGACATGGTAAGTCAAAAGAATGGAGCTCAAGTTTACCTCACTATTGTCTTTATAACTGAAAGTGAAGGGATGCATGTCGTTGGTGATGGGATGCAGGGCGTATTCATGTTCATTCTACCTTGTGACTGTCGTACAAAAATTTCCTTCAGGCATATTAATCCTGCAAGTATTATTTTTTCTTTTTTTTACCTTTTTTTTCCGCCAGGAGTGTTGCCGGAGAGAGTGGAGGCTGGGGAAAGAGCTTTTGCAGAATCTTCCAGCACAACTGAGGAGTGATGACAATTGAGGAGTAACAGTGATTTTTGCTGAAATAACAGCAGCACAGAGGCGCCATGGAGATGGAGTCTACTGCCCCATTGGGCCATATACACAGCGAGAGTGTATGTGGTCGTAGAATTACCTTTAAAACCTGAAAGAAAGGTGTTAAAGATTTTTTCCGTTGGCGGATGTAGCTTGAGGTTGACGGTCTTCATTATAATGGCAGTTGGTTGGATTAAAGCTCAAACAACCAAGTGATGGACAAACTATCCTCACAAAGAAAAGTTACTGATTTTTTTTTTCAAATGTCTGATCGCTCAGTCATGTCCATATTGTAAGCGAGACAAATACTGTGTATGTTGTATTGAAATTGATCGTCAGTCAAATGTTTGTCTTCATGAGGGACTTTCATGCCACCTATAAAATAGAAAAAAAAATTGAAAGAATATTGTTGAAAAATGAAATGATTTGACTCAAAGCTTATATTCAGCAAGTTCATGTTTAGAAATTACTTACATTTATTCATGAAATCCTAACATTTTGCAACAGTAGTGAATGTGTTCTCTGACCATTATATAAGGAACATGTGATACATATGTGAAATATCTGAAAATTATGTAAATGTTAGGTGTAGGATCTGTGTTGTGTAAATCAAAAACATATGTGCGAGTGACATGACTACGTGTTTTGTAGTAGGGGCGGCCCGGGTGCATAGGCTACCGCACAAAATTTGAATGTTTGTACTGCACCAAATAATGTTAGTTTGCCTGAAATATTTTTCAATTTTTTTTATCTTCTATTAAATACGAATATATATATATATATACATCCCCCGTATTCCCTGCGTGTCGTAGAAGGCGACTAAAAAGGACGGGAGCGGGGGGCTGGAAACCCTCCCCTTCTTGTATTTAAATTTCTAAAAAGGGAAACAGAAGAAGGAGCCAGGCA
>JAYMFT010406989.1:0-18509 GCA_038088735.1 Panulirus argus | reverse complement strand
CTATAATAATTGCCAGGACCAATTTCTATGAAAGTCTTGGTCTTACCCAGGACATTTCCAAAGGATAATGCAGCCCAAAGCTGAGTTACTTCCAGTAGCAGGGAAATATACATCCTTTAAAAGTGAAAGTTCTTTCTTAACACTGTGCTCCTAATGATAAAGCTTCACCAAAAGTGACTTTTCACTCATAGTATAACCTCTAGCATGCATTATGTAAATAAATGAATAAATAAATAACATATATACTCGTAGGACATATGAAAAATCTCATTGTGTGATGAGGGGCCAACATGATTTAGTCCAGCAATCAGGAATACAAAAATGCTTCATGTCAAATGGTTTGGGGCATAAAAATATTTAGTTTCATGGTAAAACAGCAAAAAAAATTGAGGGTAAACATTTCAGTTTAACTGTGCAAGTTTTCTGACAACACTTTAGAATGGGATGGTTGTGAAAATGTGACAAAAGAGGTCAAGAAATACAAAAATGAAGTGTTGAAAGGGTATGAGCTTCCAGAAAAAAGTAAGAAAAAATGTTCAAGCAATACTGAGGATGAATACTGAAGTGATACAGAAAGACAAAGCACTGTGTGAGTAAAATTGTTTGAATGAATAAGTTTATTATGAGGTAACCTGAATATTATGCATGAACCATCCTGCTTTGACATGAAGCAAACAGCAAACTTGATTTTGAAGAGATAAAAAATATGGATGTACATAGACAAATTTATCATGGTATATTTGTTCATTACAGAGAATGAAAATAAGGAGCTAATTTGAATGAGACAATTAAATACAATTGAGTAAGAAAAATTACCAATTATTCAGAAGACAAATGAAAATTAACAAAAGAGGGAATGAAGACAATGACAGAGAAAATATAGCTGTGGCTGATTCTACATCTGAATGAATTTTGGTTTAGTTGTGTAAGAAAAATTACCAATTATTCAGAAGACAAATGGAAATTAAGAAAAGAGGGAATGAAGACAATGACAGAGAAAATATAGCTGTGGCTGATTCTACATCTGAATGAATTTTGGTTTAGCTCAGCATTCACTCTGATCTCATGTATTACAATCTTATAAGATTTCAATTACCTTATAAATTTTCTACTCTATAATAATCATTTGTTCTTTGACAGGTCTTCTCAAACTGTCCGGATGCAACATCTATGGTCGTATGTATGTTGTCAAGGACAGGATCCCAGAGCTATCTGCAAAGTGCAAGGAATGTCGCTGTACTCCTGTTGGTGTTCAGTGTCTCCCAATATGTTAATGGTGTAATATATTCCTCTACAACGGCTCCCTATCACTGAATTGTGTGTCCTATACAGTCCATGCTATATATGATCAAGTGAAGTACAATGATGCTGTTATACTGTTATAATGGGATTTCTTGGGTAACTGAAAGGTTACTGACAGCTTGGATGAGTTCATTAGAACTTTGGGACTCTTATGAATTTTGACTGTGTGAATATTTAAATATAATATAGTGCTTATAGGAACTGTTCTTTTATTGTAAAGAATTTATACCTATCTATTGGGATGTGGTCATCGATATATACTTACTTTTAGCAAGAAAGATGAAACAAATTTCTTTCTTTATCCCATCAGTGAAAATTATTAACCCTATGGTTGAGCAATCCCAAAGACTACATGAAATTGCTTGAAGTTACCTTCATAAAAACGTAAAACTTCAATCAAATTTTCTAGCCAACAACTGTTGCTTGTCCTCTATGATGACCCTCTTCCCTTAATGATAATTCATACCAAGTTATCCTTAGATTCTAATAAAATAATAAAAAAACATAAATATGATAATTTCAAGTAACAGAATCAGCAAATCCAGTAAATATAATTCTGTACCATTCCAGTAAATGGGCATTATAATTCCATACTCTTAGTGATAGTTACTGTTGTAATGGTCAGAAAATATAAAAGGCACTCAATAAAACGGAAGGAGTTATCTGTGAAGAAATTCAAGGATTTCCATTGCAAGCACTAATCAACATATTGAGAAAACTTTATACCCTACAACAAAGATCACTCAAGGATGGTGTGGGTTTTACTGCTCTTAGTGAGATACTGTTAATTCTTTAAACTCATAAAGATAGTGCTGTATATGTCATGCTGAACATGGACAAACATAAACTTAATTATGCATATATAACTGGATTAACACTGTATGAAGCAAATTATGTATTTATATATCTTAACAGTGTGAAAACTGGATCAACATTATGAAGCATATTGTATTTATATATTTTTAAAATGTGACAACTAAGTAATTCCACCTACGAATTACATTCTGTACATATTTACATACCTATCTTCCTGAATACATTTTACATAGTACATACTGAATGCTAACAATTATCTCTGTATGAAAGTAGATAGCACATGGGAATATAATTGAATTCGTCAGTCTTCTTCCTATAATACAGGATATCACAATCAAGTGGATATAAGACAAAACATTTATTAAATAGAATAAGTTTTCATAAGCCATTAATAAATATGCATGTGATGTAATGAATAAAATTATGACTTCATACGTCTTTTCTAATAGTTCCACATTCTTATCACCTAAACAATCAATACAGTCTAAATAAGTGAAAAATATCATAACTTATCATTCTATGAATTATACATATTATATATTTTCATTTGCAAAAGCTAAGTAATATCATGCTTGACAATCTGCATCCCTCAGCTTGCCCTAAGTAAATAATGTCTGGTATTTCAAAAAAAAACAGCAAGATCATGCTGAACCTTAATATCAAATATAAGCTCTTTTTTCTTTTTAATAGAGTGTGAGCATATATTTTGGGTAACTGACAGATTTGTCTCAGCCACCCCTAAAAAAAGTACCTGTGAGGGAGATATGTTCTTTTCCCACAGTTAGTTCTTGATTCTAGCTATTTTCATGACAGCCCATTTGGTGGTTCAGAATACACCTAATTCCTAAATCTTACGCTTCTGTTCAGAAACTACTACTCTCCATTTCTCTATCTTTCATTGTTTTATCTTCCATCTCCTTCTATATTCTCTTACTTCATTTCTATTTTTCCCCTTTTTGTACACAATCTAAACAACTCCAATCTAGCATTCAAAACTCTGGTAATTCCCATACTTCATCATTTACAAGGGTATTGGCACTCAGTTAAATGGTGCTTATTTACAGAATTCACCACTCTAATGTCCAGGTATTGCTCAGGCATCCACATGTCACCAGTCCAACGTCTGCTCTGTTTTGAATTCCTGCATTACATGTAAGACAATGTATAGGGCAAAATCAGCCAACATAAAGTACTCAAAGAATGTCATATGACATTAAGAAATAGTTTTATTGGAGATAAAGCCCACTCAAGTAGACAATAATGAGTGATAGTGACACAAAAATTAAACAGGAAAGAATTAGCAAAGATGCAGAATTAAAACTGGCAAATCATTTCATAAGGTTCATGGAACACAAGAGACTCATTACCCTACAAGAGATTATGAGCATGTACTGGATTCACAGAAGTTAATCAAAGAAAACATAATTACATGAAGCAAATGAAAATGTAAGTACTGTTTCACAAGGCATTAATACAATGTACAAACCCAGGAACAACCTTTTCCCCAACCCTTTGCCTCATGCTCCTGAGCTTGAGCTAACTTTTGATGATCCTTCAAGCAAAGTCACTCCAGCTCATAAAATGAATGATCCTCCAAGCACATCTATACCAGCTCATACAACAGATGATCCTCCAAGCATGTCCTAACCGGTTCATACCACGGATGATCCCGCAAGCACAACCAAACCAGCTCATACAATGGATAATCCTCCAAGCATGTGCACACCAATTCATACATTGGATGATCCTCCAAGCTTGTCCACACCAGTTCTTACAATGGATGATCCTCCAAGCACATCCACACCAGCCCATACAACTGATGATCCCCAAAGCAAAACCACACCAGGTCATATCATGGATGATCCTCCAAGCACATCCACACCAGTTCATAGTATGGATGATCCTCTGAGCATGACTACACCAGCTCACACAATGGATGAAATGAAAGCCCTGCCTCCTGTCTCTCCTGAGGCATCAAACTCATCACAGCATAATAACATCTATATTCACTCATCTATAACCTTAATTGAGACAAATGCTATCCCCAGCATTTCAACTTCTGCAAAATCATTTATTAGAACTTGAATAAGTTTTGGAACTAGAAAAAAAAGGAAGATTCTTTTGGTAAATCTACTATATAACTATAGCTGTAATTTTATATAAAATTTATATATCCCTGAATATTCGGAAAATAAAACTCTTAAAGTTATTAATATAATTCATCTGATCCACTATTTATGTTCCTTGACAATAACGATATGAATAATTTGACAAAGCCCATAATTCAGCCACTGTTCAGACCCACAGTTGCTAGATTTGAGACATTAAGAGTATACCAGCTGAGTTTAACCCATGTTTTCTTCAGATTTCTCTTTCTTGGTGCAAATCGGTGACAATTGACTCACTAATCTGATTGTCACCATGTAGGATACTTTGGTGAATGTTTTCAGTAATGCTACTACATCTTCAATAATCAAAGGTGTAGTGACAATCAGTGATTTAAATGTCTGGGGTTACTGGCAAAAATCTTCTTACTCAAAATATAGGATATCAATTTTGATATGAGGTCATCATTTCAAATCCATTATGTGTCCCACCATAACCTTCATCTGTTAAGAAGTATCATATCTTAACTAAATCTATTACATTTCTAAATAAAAGATCAACCTATCAAAAAGTGACAAATCAATGAACACTATGCAACATAGTAGTTGTCTGTCACTTTTGCCAAAAGCCGGTATTCCTAGGATCATATCTCACTTTTGAAGTTCAAAATGATGAGCATTTGCTTTACATGCCCAAAAGCAGCAATACAAAAACAAAACAAAACAAAAAAAAAATGAATACAAGGTTTTAGGTGAAGGCTCTGCACATCTTTATCACCCATAAAAACAATGTCTATGCCACCCACTTGGCCAAAAAATGAAAAGCTATGAAATAATTTTCTTACAACTTGACCACAATATTGGCATTCGAAGTTACACGAAATCTTCCTGAGATGACACGGTAAATTTGAGAAAAAAAAAAATCAAGAAAATCAGTCAACTCCATCAGCCACTTAACAATCAAACCACTGGAAGGGAGAAGGAACTCCTCTGTATATTATTCCTAGATACTTCTACTTTCCTATACTTTGCTATCTGTTATAGCATATTGAAAATGTTTTTGTAGTTCTCGGTACCTGATTATTTAATATTTATGCCAAAAATGAGTATATAATTAAATGAAAGTCAAAAGTACAACAATGAAAAAATTTTTAGAACATCTGGCAGAGTTCTAAGACAATTGTATCTCATTCACATTTCATGTGAAGTCTCATTATTTCTGCACTCTATGCTCTTTAAGAAATCACTGATGAATGGCATGGTTGCTATACAACTACGAATATGATTCAGATATCTTTTGAATCTAGATTTATATCTTGAACATTTATGGTCATGTTCCAAAGTCCCATAAATAAAAATAAATGAAAATCAGCATGCATTGGTTTGATAATTCCCTCACAGCAAAAATAATGGTGTCCTGATTACTAATTTTTTGTCTACCCATTCAAATATTACCTTCAGTAAAACTAATGGATTTTCTAAAGCTATTCAAACCTTTTATTTTCTTACTATTTTCTCTTATAACCATATAATATTGGGTAAATCACAACTCATCCCTTCAGCTTTCTACTATACTTCTAAACTTCCTAAAATCATTGTTATCAAAGAAGCAAAGTACACTTGTTTGTCCTATTGTATATACACATGTATAGTTCAGTCTCATGGCTATATCAATTCCCCCTAACTTTTAGCCAAAATATCTGGATTGTTTCTTATATCTCACATATAAGTCCACCTAAGTTTTTGTGAGATACCCAGGGTACAGCAATACCAAACATAACCTCCTTACTCCTCCCCAAGACCCATTATAACATAGTATCATTGGGGATATGTTGTGTATCTTATATAACTCCTCATTTTCACTCATGAATATAGTTAATATACATTTCACTTGTATAATCATATAAGTAAGTACTTTCTCAACTGTAAGAATTAAATCAAGCACTGTATCCTCTTCTAATTATGTGTTCACAAGTGTGGCAAATAAAAACAGTATTGTCAGAGGGCATCAAAATATAAGATCTAAGATTCAGATCAACAATTTCTTTATTCATATATTCTGTAGTACAAACATATAGTGACTAATGTAAGACTATTTTGTCAAGCTTTAGCATTATTTTTGCACTTTGAGATAAACAATACATATTCCTATATTCTACAAGTGTTTACTTTAATAAAGAGAGTAGTAATTCTGTCTCATTCTAAAGATATAACATACGTCCTCTGCACCAAGGACCTAGATTTCAAACCCCTCAAAAATATTTGCATAATAATTTTGTCATAAATAACAAATCAACTTATACATAAGTATATACAGCATTCCAATAAACAAATAATTTTTAAAATCATTTCAAAGACCTAAGTCAAAGAATATGCCATGAGAAAGAGATTTTATAATTTACAATAAATACAAAACATAATCAGAAGCACCAACAATGCAGAAACAACTGATGTAACACTCCTCATCTTGAATGCCATCAAACCTAAGGATAATGGTACTTTTTTTGTTGATTATTTCTTTGTTCAATGGGCCTGGACATTTTTTTTTCAGTTTTATTACTTTGGTCTTTAAAGGTTTTATGGAATTACGGGTCAAACAACCCAAAAATGTATATTTTGGGCCATTCTTACTTACACAGTCAACCAACTGAGACACATCACTCCATACAGATGCCATTCCACAAGTCCCACACAAGGCATAGGGTATGTGATATGAGCTATTTCTACTGAATTATGAGAGTCTTAAGTTCACTAGAAAGAAAATTGACTTTTTCTTTTTTTTGTCATTACTTGGCCACTTATCTGACAATACTCATGAAATTTGTCAAGATCTATTGTCACATACCCACACAAAATGTTATCAAATTTAAAAGATATGACCATTTTTGGCTATTCTTCTGGGGTTTTGACTATTCACTAACCACATTTAAGCCAAAGTTAATAAAAATGGACACGAACATTTTTTGACATACTTTTCATGACGATGACATACTCACGAACTGAGCATCCTTTTCTTTCTTCCGAAGTCAAGGATCACTAAAACATTTCTTTTTTCTACCAATCCATTTTATTTTGATGAAAGTTTATGAATCTCAATGCAAAGGTACTTTTCAACTAGTCCCATACAATGGTTAAGATATATAAGGAGAAACCCTTACTCTGTGTCCTGCCTCATCCTATGCCATGCCTCACCATTAGTCTTGCCTTTACCTATGTCTTGTCTTACAATGCATCTGCCTTACCTTGAGCTTTGCTTCTCCCTATGTTTTGCCTCACTCTGCATCTTGCCTCATCATGAGTCTTGTTTCATCCTCAGTCATGCCTCAAACTGTATCTCACCTCATCCTGAGCTTGCTTTACCATGTCTCTTGCCTTAACCTGGGGTTTCCCTTACCCTGGCTTTGCTTCACCTATGTCTTCCCTTATCCTGGGTCTTGCCTCACCCTGTGTCTTGCCACATCCTGGGTCTTGCTGAGACCTAACACAAAGATCCTTTGCAGTGATTCCCACATACTCAGTAAGTGCTGCATCGTCTACTTGATCTTGAGTCTTGGCACAAAGATACTAAAAGTGTATATGGAAAGAGATTTGCTGTATTCATCAGCAAATGTTGTAGGTAATCCTTCATCTCTTCTTCCTTTCTCTTTTCATACATTTCTAAAAGCACTTTTCACTTTGACCACTAGAAAATTAAATGGACCAAATGGTACCCCTCCTTGTCTTTTGAAGAAGTGTACCTCAGAGATAGTGGCCCTGTTTGCTTGTCTGTTTCACTTCTGTGAAGCCAAAACATTTCCTTTATGCTGAATACAAGCACTGGTAAAAACATATATAGAAAGAGAGGTAACCATTCTAAACTTTCCAATCATCATTATATTATCTTGACTTCTATTATTTCAAAAGTCTTTAGTCTCTCTTTAAATACCATTTCCTTAAGAATCTTGAATCTCAGTCATCCATCTTATCAGCACAGTTTCCAAGAAGAGATACTGGGTGATATCCATTTCTTAGATACCAATGATAGGTCATCCTCTTAGAGATTTAGGGGGTTCTGTATTATAGCCTTTAATGTTTTAAAAGCATGTGATGGGTACTGGATGTAGCACTATGGCCTCTACAGGCTCTTAAACTTCTCTACTGTGCATCCCATCCTGTTTCTGATGGTATATGGCAAGGTGTTAAAGAGTTTTGGGTCTCAGATGTTTAAGATGTTCTCTCTTTTTGTGAATATTGCACCTTTGGATTTCGGAGGTAGTATTTCACAAAGTCTTCCATGCATGTTGTTCTACTAGGATGTTATTTCTGAATGTGAGTAGGGAGTCGTGTTACAAGGATGATATTTCTGCATGCGAGCAGAGAAAGGGTATCATTTCTAAATGTGAGTGGGGAATCATAACTTCTAGGATTTTCCAGGTATAGATGATGATATACCTCTTCCAACAACACTCTAGGGTATAAGTAAATCTATCCATCTATATCTCTGATGGCTGTTCCCTTCAGGAATTCCCTTGGCCATGACAAAAGTCTCCATAACTGATGAACTCCCATGCCACTTCTTAGCCTTTAGTGCCTCACCTTTAACAGGCCACTGGCAGAGGGCAACTCTAGCACAGCATTTTCAGTGGCTCCTACTTAATGTTCCTGCCAAATGTTCCAACCTACTAGTTCTAACTAATGCTCCAGGGAGTACAGCCTCAGAGATTTCAGCTGTTCCCATTTATTTAGTTTTGATACCACATTAATATGGTCTATGAAGGATCTCTAAACATTTTCTAATTCTGTACTTTTGCCCATCTTACAGGGTGACGTTAGAACACATATATATATTCAATTTGTGAAAGAATTAACACTAAAAATCTTATCATCATTGGTGTTACTGCTCTTGTCATGAAGATCTGCAGGCTCTAGCCTCCCATCCTTCTGCATGAAGCAATAGTTTTGTTGTGTTAGCTGAAGGTTAGGTTGTTACTGTAAAGAATGATATAAGAGAGTGGGATTTTTAGTTACTACCCTTCAAAGCTATCAATCAACATTAATTAACTTGTTACTGGTAAGATCACAAGGGACAGGGAAAAATGTGGTGTTAAATAATTATACTATAATACTGCAAAATCTGGAAAACCAAAGAATATGAACCTTTACCCTTTACAAACTTCATCTATGAATAAGTTCTCAACAGTAATATGTATTCTTACAAAAAACATGTAGTGTTCCATTTATCTTTGCCATATTGTTTTGTTTAAAGAGATATAAGAATCTGATCCTGTGTGCAAGAGATCTCAGAAGCATCAATTCATGCCCTAAATTTATGTACACTTCTGAATTCACCTAACAGACTTGCAAAATTCAGAATAAGTCAGATTAATATGTCATGAGGCATAACAGTATTCACTACAATGCATAAATAACAAATGATAATGGGCATTTCTACTATTTACATGCAAGTTTTCTTATTATATCACAGCATCATTTGCTTTATATATCGACATACAAACTAAATAAGGCTCTGTTGAATGTGAACAAGTGCGAGGTGAATGTCTTTAGTCTGCCATACCCAGGAAAGTCACTTTTCTAATGTCCTCACATTTCATACACATTTCATACAAAGACAGAAGAAAATAACTTCAAAACACCATAGGCATCTCTTGTGTTCATTTACTGTTTGCTTCTTTAACTTAAAAGTTATTCTTCTGTTTTTACAACATTCCTTTATCATTTCTCCTTTTATACCCCACAATTTTCATCTACTTCAAAGCCCTGCCTACTTTACAAAATAATATTGATCGAATTACGGGTGCTATACCTAAATTCCTGCGCTCTACAGTATATCGACTCTACACATTGCAATGATGCTTTCCTGAAAATTTCATCAATTTCTATCTTCTTGAAAGGTGTTGTCCATAAATTAGGAAATTATTCCACTTCCATGAACGTCTATGAAGCAGAACATGAAGAGAAGGGATGCCCATGATTTTCCATCATTGTCTAATGTCCTCACACAATGCACGAAGGGATGCCCATGATTTTCTATCATTGTCTAATGTCCTCACACAATGCACAAGGACATCAGAAAAATAACCATCCTATGGATGGTTAATATTAAACCTTCTTTTGGGCCTTGCTCAGATTCTGTTGAGTTTTATTTGATTTGTATGTTGAGATATAAAATGAATGAAACTGTAATACAAGAAAATTTGCCTATGGAGTCTAGAAATACTTCCTTTCCTATATTACTGATGCATTCCACAGAATGCTAACATGCATCATTACATTTGAATCCAAATGAATCCAAGATTTGCAAATATGTTGAATGAGTTCAAATGTATGTAAAGAAATTCAGATAAAATTGCTGCTAATGAGATCACTCAAATTCCTAAATCCAGAAATAGATCTGAAATCAGATTACCTTCCAAACCACATGATCCATAGAGCAATTAAGCTGAGTACATCATTTTTATAACAGAGCCCACAAGACATCTGTAGAATTAAATCAAACATTACATTTGTGTTTTTACATTTACTGGTATTCTACACTACTTTTCTATTATTTCAACCCAACTTTTTCTCTCTCCCTCATAACCCTACCAGTAAGGAGTTATGTAATATCGAAAGACTGGTTCTAACAAATGTGAAAATGCAAAACCCCACATTGTTAAGTCACTCTTTGCATTGGCAACAACGGCTCCATAAGAGTAAATAGCATTAACCTAAAAAACACGCGTCCGATAATGGATAAATTACCAAACATAGTTAAAAACATTCTTTACATATAACAATTCGCTTTCACGGCAGCTGCGATACACTGCTTAACAGGTCTGACGCATCTATTTACGCTTGGATGTTTTCCTAAACAGGAACTTACCTAAAATATGCCATCATTTCATACCATTTACCTAAAATATGCCATCTTTTGATATCATTTCCCTAAAATCTGCCATCTTTTGATATTTGTCGTCAAAATATTAAGAAACCCAAATAAAATACCCTTCAACCACAACAAGAGGATACATAGTGTATGATTTTATCTTAAATTATGACTGCCAACTTACCTTGATTATATTAATGTTAAATAACAACCTCAATGTTCTCTACCCGCGATCTGTCCCTTTAAACACACAGTTATATGTTTAGGTCGTTTTAATCCCAAAGTTACTTGTTTGGGTCGCCTTCAACTAACTAGTGACTTATTCACTTTTCCTTATACATATTGGTGTTTTAAGTGTAAAATTTTACATACCATCATCATGCTATAATTCGTAAAGTTTTCATTTACTACAGAATTGCTTCCAACTGGTAAATAACTTTAGACACAGTATAAAGTCAGGGGGTCGTCAGTCGCTGAAGGTGTCTCAATATGTCATGAAGGACAGTGGAGTCGATAAACTAGCTATAAATTTGTAAGCCACTCATCAAAGTTACAAATAAACAGAGTTGTTTGGAGTACGGATCAGAGGGTCTGAATAACTTACTGACATCCAGGAATATAATCGTTAAGATTAAAAGCTTTAAGCATTTGTTGAAACCTGACACTGATGATGCCATTCGCCTATTATATGCTAAACGTAAAATCCTTTAAAGAAATAAAAAGAATGAAGATAAAACGTGAAACAAATCCTACTTCCACTATCAAATAAGATAACTTTCTTTATATAAAGAAATAAAGCTCTGAGTTGTATCACAAGATGCGACAACCAGAACTAGACAATATGAAATGGTAGCTACTAGAACAATGCTTGAATATATGCATATTGCAAGTGTTTTCTCTCTGTTGATTTAACGAAGGGCATACTCTTTTAATATTAATTTGTGCAAACGGGGAAGAGAATTCACCCGCGAATCTTCGCTTTTCATCCCTGTGCCGCTGTCGTACAGTTATGTGAATTTTCCTATGGCTGTTGCATTCATTTCCTACTTGTTAAGCTTGTTCCAATAGTCTGTAACACTGCTGCTGAAGAACTGCTTCCTTACAACCTTATACAAAATGAGAATGTTTATGTCCTTGGTATGATCATCACCTTGAGATAGTGTTAAGGATTTTTCAGAGGGTGATTAAAACTTGTTGACATCCAAAATGACCCTGGCAGTTGATAGGCCTAAAACCTATATAATCAACCATCACACCTACCTTCTCTACACCTCTTATGCTCGCCTTCCAGTCATGTCTCTTGTCCTGGACTATAGCAGATAGAGGATTTCCCTCTTCTTGGCTCATTCTTCTCAGGTTTTGTACCATCTTTATTACATTCTTTTGGACATATTCTGTATGTTTTATGTTTTCACAAGTGAGAACAGACTGTTGGGGCACATTCCACCACAAGGTGGGTATGCGTAGTGTATGCCTTCCTAAACGTCTTACAGTTCATGTACTGGAATGAGATTTTGCCATTGATCACAATATAGTTTGCTTTTCTCACTGTCCTCACCGGGTGTCCTGGTGACCTGGTTCGGTGTTGGTGCCAGCTGTTTCAACAGCTACATTTCCCTCAGTGCATGTCTGTGAACCCCACAGACTTACAATGAGGTCTTATCTTCCAGTACCAGTATATTAGGGGATCCATAGGAACGAGTAGTCCGACGCGGCACTTCATGGTGAGTGGTCTTGATCTAGTTTTCCTTGGTAGAACTGAATATTCAGGTTTTGTGAAAATTGAAGAAGGAATAACTAGTCAAAAATCACAGACACTAGATTATTGTTTCCTTCCACTGTGGACATGTGTCATATTTCGTATATCTCATTGAACTCACTGAGGTACTGGACCAGATAATGAGACGTTTATTGGTACAACGGAAAAGAACTTCTCTTTAGAATTGTCAGTCACAGATCATCGTCATATTTCATTTTAATCCTTCTTATTGTACGGTATGAGGCTAGAAAGCGGTTACTTTACTACACAGTCTAAGATGTCATGAGACGAACGTCTGTTTTTTTATATATAAAAATCTACGGGTCATACGTGATGAAAAACGCATGTGTTTATGTGTTATACGTCTAAGCGAACCAAGTCCTTATATGGAGAGCCTCCTCTAGTAGGAATGTGCAGGAGTGACGAAGTCCAGGGCAAGGTGCTACAGAAGGTGCAGGGTTATAGTAAGAGAGTGGAGTGGGCTGAGTGTGGTGAAGAATGACAGGAGTTCAGCGGTGCTGATGTAGGTGCAAGAAGTGAGGCAGAAATCTATACGAGATGTGGAGCTTTAGTAGGACGGAGATGAAGCGCGGGACGCTGTCCTGGGTAAGCGAGGCGATGCCGTTTTCGCTGGTGCTGCAAAAGCGCCGCGGGCATGGCGAAGTTTTATGAGAGTACTGCCCGAGGCGGACGTCGGAAATGAAGCAACACGACAACCGTCAGGAAGATGAAACGTAAGGAGTCACACGATGTACTGTAAATGACAAAGGATGCGCCCAAAGGGCTCCTAGCCGAAGACTTCAGGAGTTTGCGAACTTTTGTGCCCGACGCAACTTGACAGCTTGACTGGTTTGCCTCCATTGATCTCCGGGTATATAAGGGCGACCAGGCCTGAACACAAAGGCGTTCTTTGGGAGTTAAGACGCGTTCTTATGGGAATAGTAGGCGTTGTTGCTTGGTGGAAACCAAAAGAAATTGGAACTTCTGTAGTTAAGATCGACCGTGGTTTGTTAGGGTAAAAAATCGCAAGCTCTGACCTCACTCTTGTTTCTTAGTGAGGTTAATAATCCTGGGGGACAAGCTCGTTACAACCGTCTCCTCAGGGGAGTAGGTCGGATGAGGTCAGACGTCGTTATCCAAACTAGGTTCTCGTTTGATCACTTAGTTGAGTGAGTAGACTCATAGCTTGAACCTCAGTTCGCAGAAAAACATACTTTTCATCTACTTTACACATTATGGTAAGTGATAATCTAAAGCATTATCACCAGGTTAATTCAATGCATAATACTCTCTTGGAATACTGATAGCCTTTTAACTTTATAAACTATTATACTGACTTACTTCGCTGGCCATCATGCTAATTCGAAGAGATGACTGTCTTGAGCTTGGGTGTTTTGACTCTACTGTTGTAAGCCTCCGTTGTATGGCAGAAATCATGGAAAACTCAAACAGCAATCAGGGTGTTGCAAGAAGGACGGTTGATCGAAATAGGTGAACTGGGGGGAAGATAAAGGAGACTGAGGGACGGGGGTGGGGAGAAATCAGTAGTACCGCACCAAAAGTAGCCGAGGTGTCTCTGTCAGTCCCTGGTGTTAACCTGTGTTGAGTCCCCTGCACACCAGTACAGAGGCTGTGTCTGTGAAAACAGTACGGTAATACAGAATGCCAAGAGGCACAGAAACTAATTGCAGTTAGTGAGGTTTATTGTGGTGTTAAAACTTGAGAGTTCGTTAATGGAATATCATAATATACCTAAGAATTACTTAAAGCTGCCAAGTCTGATATGACACGGTTGTTAGGTTTCAATGAAGCTGAAAGTAAGACGAGTAGTCCTTATACGGAGTGCGTAAGATAGTTCTGGGCATCACTTCAACACTCCCAAAGTCAAGAGAGTAATAATTTCCTGAGCGGCTGCTGTCTACAACCTCCTGACAAGGAGGTTGTAAGATGGTTTCAGGTATCACTTCAACACTTTTAAGTCATCAGCGTAGTACTTATCTTGGAAGGCTTCTGTCTACAGCATGCTGACACGACGGGTGAAAGATGGTTCTGGATATCATTTTAACACTCATAAGTCAGAAGAGTAGTACTTCCCTGAGCAACTGCTGTTTACAACCTGCTGACAAGGAAGGTGGGTAAGATGGTTCTGGGCTTTACTTCAGGACACCTTGGTCAGGAGGGTTGAATCCAACGTCCCTATGCAAGCTCCTGTTCTCAATCTGCAACCGCTTAGAAACAGCTCTGTATCTCATTCAATAAAGGAGGATCTTTTCAGCAGCTTTGAGTATGCGATACAAAGTGGTGTCCTCTGGAATTTCACATACTCTGCACCCCAAGAAGCTGAGACTACATAGCAAACAGTACCTAAACAAATGTTGGATACTATGTACTATGATCTTATCAACAGTTCAGTGAACAATTAAGGCTTTACAAAATGAAAAACTGAATTCTATTAAATTATTTCATTCCTTGACCTTACCAGAGCTGAGAATGTTAGTGATAAAATATTGATTTTTACGTCGATAACAGACTCTCCGAACAGACATGAATTACGTCAACCGCTCGATACTACTTGCGTGGGCAAAACCAGACATAGAAAATGATCTGCTTTATTACGCATATGTTGCTTGCTGGAACTCCGTAACAAAACAGAAAAATAGGCTCCCGTTATCTTCTTTATGCTGAAACAAGCATAGCTATTTTCCTTTACAAAATGTACACGAACGATCTCAGAATCGACTGCAGACTTTTCAGAAATGTCTAAGGACAAACTAACGCAGACTAATTCATATAACTCTGGAATAATTTGTCACTCATAAAGAGAATCAATAAGACATCCTCGGTGGTTGACCGGTAAATGTACCCAAGCGGAAGAAATTCATCTGTGTCTGCTCCTCGACTTTTTAGAGAACCCCATCTAGTGATATCCAAGCTCGAATCAAACAGTACTCTAATGCTAACTTATTGGATGTGGCTTTGGGGAAGAAAAAAAACTGTTGCTAAAATAATGAACCATCACGAAATCTTACCAGAGTAATCTAGTAAATCGTTTGGAACACCTCCCGCACATCATCAGGACGGCGAGGCTTAATGTAGCGAGGAACCAGCGGATCAATAAATGGACGAAGAGGACGGTGGAGGATTCAATCTTCCTCGTAACAAAACGGTAAGTGAATTAGCATTAGTGATTTTAGAGGTTTGAAAAAAAAATACTTTTAAACCGTTGATCAAGTTAATCTTTACCGAAACCTAGCAAATTCAGTGACGTATAGCAACATTTGGCACTTGTAATACCTCACAACTCAGGGAGGTTAGAGAGTCCACACTCCTCAATCCTCGAGGAGCCCAGTAGTCTTAGCTGAGCGACTGTGGAGTGAGGATACCAACGACTGATAATCTGTTAGACCGCATCCGTCATAAACACATCTCGTATCAGATGCTGGCGGCATTTGAACCTGATTCTGTATTTTCCAGGTTAGATGTTGCTCTATACCATAACGTTATCGATCATGCTGCGCTATGTAGTACTCGGCAAGAAACTGACGAGATGTATGGAACGTGTCTACGCATGTGTGATAAGATTATATAACATTTCCATATAATTTCCATCCATTAGGCCTGCTCATTTATATAGTGAAAATGGTCTCATATTGATAAACATGCCTACGTCTGAGTTTAGAACCATTTACGTAATCTCGATTAGTGTTACAGAGAATGTCAGAGTACTCTCCTCCCGTGCCAGGATTTCCAAGTGAGCGACGCGCCAGCATAAGGCAAAGTCGCTGTTGTAATGCCGGTTTCAAACACTGTAATGGACTGTATTCACAGTGAGACGAGGGACCCGTTAGCGCTAAAGGAATCATATAAATGAACCGTCATCCTTTAACTCCCTAGCCGTTTCTGTTGTAATAGTTCCTTTTTCGTATACTTTGTTATTTTGTCCATACCAAGAACTTAGCGATGTAGTTTTAAGCATTCGCTATGACAGAATAATTTGCCGACGAGCAACCCGCTTTTAGGAGTTCCGCCTCAGTGCACTCTAGAGCCAGATGCCTCCTAACGTCGCTGTTATAAGGGTTAGGTTTAGGAATGATGAAGTTTGTGTGGAGTTAGGATGATGCAGCGTCACATTCCGAGAAAACATGTTTTCCCCGAGAGGTAATCTTGTTGCGCACTGAGTGTGTGGTCTCCCACCGCTGAGCGTCCTAAGAGTAAAGGTGGGAAGATAACTGTTGCTCGGTCTGTCGATATTTCAGTGTCAACTGATATACGAAAGTGTGCACGCGTGCTTGCTTGGCTGTCCCTCAACCTGCTGCTTGTCACATGAGTGCAAGACATTGTCCCAGGACTTTATAGATTTCCCAGGTTAGCTGTTGTTCTCTGTCATTTCATCACCCCAGCGTGGCCTTGGGTTTGTTACTCACCTCAATGGTTAAATTATATGTTGTGCACGTTCCTCGTATTTTGACCCGTGAAAATATTTTTTTTTCTTCGAGAAGTGCTTACTGGATATTATAAAATTGGCTCCTTTTCAGTGAACATTTTTTTTTTTTTTGAGAAACTGTTACAGTGCCAAAAGATGTTTTCCCATTCTGTCGTGTTTACCAAGGCCGGAAGGAGAGATAGAGATATCTATGCAATGATTTAACGGCAGATAAAACAGCAACCAGTGTTTGGTCAAAAAACATTTACTTGTACTAACAAAGACCCGTGCGCACACTAACAAACAAGGTAAAAACTTGCAGAGTAGATAATCCGTGACAGTATGACAAGGAGAAGAGGATGTAATGTCGCAATCTGGTTTTTAAATCTCCCTAGTTCAAAGATTATTTTGTTCATATAGAAATGAAAAGAGTTTGAACATGTTTTCAGGCAACACACATGATCTAAAGTAGGGAGACAGTATTCAGTGTGGGTTAGTATCTTTCCTTTCTTTTTCACTGTTGACACAGGCCATCATGCATAAGTTTAAACAGCAAGAGGATTCCTAATCCATCCAGCCTTCCTCTTTCCTGCCGAACAATTCACCCTCAGTATTTCCAACAAGATTGTTAGCAGCTCCACTGTGATTTCTGTTGCCCTCCAGTCATCGCAGTTGCATGCCAGGACACGTAAGGTCGGCGCGTTACACAATGATACAAGCAAGTCCCCGATTTGTTACGTGTACAAGAATCCGTCACTAGGAAATTTGTAACCACTGGAATATGGCTGCTTCGAGTTGCCAGGCGTATAATAAACTACGAGTCCGACGACTTAACCCCTTGAGCGCAGTGACAATCCTAAAGTACACTTAATCTCTTGAGTGCAGTGATAATTTTAGTGTACATCTCCGTCATCGTACTTAAGGGATCTATTCGTCGTATCATACATTCTGTGAAAGCATGTACAATATTATAATTATTCTGAACACCGCAGGAAGATGCTCAAGATTTTTGTGCGATCATCCACATGAGGACTGCGACACCTTCCCTCGGCCCGTGAAAATTCACCTTTCCTCGTTTAAGTCGAGTCTTACCAACACCTAAAGAGCTTGGATTATTTTGTACTTCATTATTTTTCTATTTTCCTTTTCCCTATGATGGCCATGACTAGAGGATGTTTTGTACGTTTGCCATATATATATATATATATATATATATATGTATATATCGTCACATCGTCA
>JAYMFT010406979.1:0-18510 GCA_038088735.1 Panulirus argus | reverse complement strand
TATATATATATATATATATATATATATATATATATATATATATATATTACGTATGCATGTATCTGCGGATCAGAATTTGTTCTTCAAATGTCAGTGCTTAGATCTTTTGGCATCGCGCAAATTCTTTTCGTTCTTCAGTCTGCAAATAAATCCTTCGGTGTGGACATGACGGTATCATTACTAACACCACACACATGACAGCTTCCTGTAAGGTGTGTGTGTGTGTGTGTGTGTGTGGGATGCTGACCAGCCCGGCGCCACAACCCCTGTACGCCAAGGTCACCAGGAGGCCGGGGAAGTGTACCTTGTCTCCACGGCCCGTGTGACCACACCGCGCCACACCGCACCGCCCTAGCCCGGGCCACCCTGGCCCAGGCGGAAGCCGGACGACACACAGCAGATGAATAATATAGAACACTTTTATTGCACAGCTCGACTCTCTCTCTCTCTCTCTCTCTCTCTCTCTCTCTCTCTCTCTCTCTCTCACACACACACACAGTTTCGTTAAACGTCTCGGAACACAACAGTACGACTCTACCGTATCCGAGGGTCGTACATGCTTGAGGAGTCCTACCGTCGCTTTCAGAAGTCGTGCTCGAGAGGGAGAGGGAGTCCTTACCGTCGTGTCCAAAGGTCGTGACGTCGCACTCGAGAAGTTTGAACGTAATTTCCTCTCAAATAAATGTCGTAAGCGTTGCGACACGGACGGATCTACACCACTGAACGTATTACTGTCTGTCCCTCTGGCCAGTGATGTTATTACCACTCGCAACAGGTTCCCACACCGCGTTTTATGTGTTCCATGTTGTTCATCGTTATACTTGCGTAACTTAAGGAGCTTATTGGTGGTGGATGTGGCTGACCAGACCTCGTGATTTGTTGATTTGACATCATTTGATTGAGTGATTAATATACGGAAATGTTTCTCCTTACACGTTGTTAGTATAACAGAACGAATCGCCGGAGACCAGTAACTAGGAATGAATCATAAAAAGAAAGGGAATTATGTGTTCTTTGTGTTTTTTTCCAAGAAATGTATTCTATTGTATCTATCCCTGTCCCACGGCACGGATATTCGGCATGTCCGTCCCATCATAAATGACTCAACAATGCCTTGTGTTTATAATTAATTTGTGATTAGAATTCTCCTCTCGCTTGGTGCATTATCTGCAAAGTTGCACGAGCGCTTCTCTGAAGAAATGAATGAGATATTTGAGTGATACCAGGTAGCAGGTAGTTATTGGCAAGGTAAGGCCAAGGTGAGGAGTGAGGGTACCGCTAGCGTGAGGCGGTCAAGGTGAGGAGTGTGAGTGGGGAGTGAGGGGATTATTGTACTGGCGTGGGGAGGTGGGTTAGGGGTAGGGGGATGGGAAGGGGGTGGGGGGGGGTGGATGTTCCGCCAGCACCATGCGCGGCCACGTGACCCGCACGTCACTTGGTGTCGTCACCAGGGCGTCTGGTGCGTCACGCCGCCCCCCTTCTCCACCCGGTGACACTAACTTCCAACATCTTCCTCCTCCTACTGCTACCCTACCCTAACACACTCACACAAACACACACCCGTGCTACCAGTCCTGACATCCTTTCGTCCAACTTTCAAGCTTTGTTTCGTAGAAATGGGGTTCCTCTGTAGGCCATGGAACATCCGCGCCGCTGTCACGTAGTATCAGTAAGTGTTTCCGGAACTCTACCACGGTCGTATGCCTCGTACTCCCCCGGTACATGGGTCATCCTGGGTACGAAGAGCGTGTTGGCTCAGATCAGCTCGCATGAGTTCGAGGACGTTTGGCCAACGGTTGGAGCCCCACTCACCCCCAAGCCGTGGTGGCGGCTCGGGTTCCCCCAGGATATCCAGCGTTTAGCCTGACGCCCGAGTCCCTCCACCAGCCTGGTCTCTTGCAGGAGGACCAAGGCAAGGAGGGCTGTGGTCCTCCTGTCTGATGGTAACATGAAATGAGGGTGGATATGGAGACACTTTTCGAGATGGCAATGATGGTATAGTTACCACTGGTTGGATATATTTCTTTTTTTTTTCGAATTGTTTGTGTCAAGAGGAATGAATTTCTTGAGCGTTTCAACACGACCCTTGAAAACGACGGTACGACCTTTGGGTTTGATGGCTTGGCCTCTGACCTGACGCTTACGGGTCAGGTCGAAGGCTTGGCCATCATACCTTAAGGGTCGTTCCCCATGCTCAGGGGCCATACCGTCGTGCTCCAGGATAGTACTGTCGTGTTCAAAGATGGTATCGTCGTGCTCAGGAGCCTCAGGGGAGATGGGTCTTTCATTGTTTCTTTTACCAAAGAAGAGAAATATCCTTAGAAATACAGTAGACAGATGAATGGTGCAAAGGTGTGGTGCAGTGTACCGGATGTGGAGGTACAGGATACAGCACGTGGTGGTGCAGAGTGTAGTACGTGGAGGTGCAGGGCACAGCCCTTGGTGATGCATGGTACAGCATACCTTCCACACCCTCCCTCATCATCACCACTCCCTCCATGCCTGGCCAGCACACCTTGAACGGCGGAATGGCATTGTTCGGTGTTTCTGATCCCTCCCCCCCTTCTTCCTCTTCATACCTCCCATACTGCCGGCACAACCCTCCTGCTCAACAGTAAAATATTTCCCCGGAAATATAACATCCCAGTAGCCAGAAATTTCTATCCTGTAAAAGAAATGGCTGAATTCCTGTCATTGCATTCACCAGGTATTCACTGTAGATGAAAGATTAGTTTTCGTGCGTCTGGTAACTTCCTCGGCGTGTGTGCAGGCGGACAGACAGACATAAAGGACTGCCTTTTTGTGGTATAGATAATCAACTACAGCTTGGATAGGTTGCCAGTGTGTGCGAGATGTAAGACTATTACCTATTAGCAACGGCCTTCGTCTTGCTGTCTTCACCCCAGACAAGGATAAGGTGGCCCATGGGGTCACCTAGGTACTGTCTTGTCTTAGACACGTGTTTCCTAGGTAATGCCTTGTCTTAGACACGGATTACCTAGGTACTGCCTTGTATTAGACACCTTAGAAAAGAATGTTGAGCATGTTCATGAGCAAGAGAGCATAGAGATGTGACGCCTAATCTCAGTCCTCAATCTTCACCGGAGCTTTGAGCCTGTTGTCCCATACCATCTTCTCTTTATCCGCATCACGTCTTCATTCCACCGTCTTCTCGCACTTTCCTCAGCATATCGTAACACCTCGCCATACCTGCATGACTTCCTGCACGTGCCTTATCTCAAGAACGCTTTTCTTGCTCATTTCCTGTAGTTAACCCTCTCAGTTTTATGTCCTGCTTTATTGTTCGGTTCAGTTTCTTTTCCATTTCTTGGTCCATCGCCTCTTGCCCTTACTGTTTATAATATTCAGACGTCCGTTTCTGACGACTGTAAACATGCCTTTAACTCTCTTAGTACTGTCGGCGTCACCTGACACATCTGGCCGTTTCGCCGTCTTGTGACTTCCCCACTGCCCGCCGTGCTCTTCCTTATTGAAAACTGATCAGTTGTTGTTCTCCGGACGTCACATTATTTTGGAAATGAACTTCCTCTTCACTCGTATCCCCCACTGCCGTCGCTGCCGCCGCTGCTGCTGTTGCAGCAGCCATTGGTCCTCTCCTCTCACCATTCTCATTAAGCAGTGGGGCTTTGGCTCCGGTTCTTTCTCCTGACGATCGGTTGAGGCCACCAGTTACAATTAGCTCCTCATCGTAGCCGCTCCGTCCGCATCGTTTTTCCTGTTCGTTGCTGAGGGAGGCATTGAATTGCCTCTTGCCTCTCCACTTTCGGTCGCCAGCTCGCGGATGTAATATTGATAATCTTTTTCTGGTGTTCCCCGAGTGATTAATATACGATTTGATTCTGTATTTGGCTGAGGGTACAAGCCGCAGAACCTCTCCATTTCAAACCATTTGACGGCAAGTTATATTAACTCAGTAAGTAACATATACATGTATATACTTATAACTTATTTTTATATGTACTTTTAACACACACACACACATACACACACTCGCGCGCGCGCGGAGTGAGGCCAGCCAGGGAGCCGAGCCCACCGCCGCTGGTCCTGGGGGGGAACTTTCCCAGACGCAGGATTAGTTTTCACTGTCAGTCGTGACATCACAACTTTCACCTTGCAACCGCCAGCCCGGCTCTCCCCTCCCTCCCACTTTCCCCCACCTTCCCCCCCTCCCCCCCGCCCTCCTTCGCTCCCCAGGCCTTCTCCCCCTCCTCCCCCAACTACCTACTCCCCACATTTTTCCTCCCGTCATGTTAAAGGTTCCTGTTACGGACAAAAGCCTTCATCTAGGCCACCTAACCAGGCGCGCGTTTTTCTATTTTTTTTCTTTCTCTCTCTCTCTCTCTCTTCCACGTCCCTCAACCACCACGTCTTTTCTCCTGCCCGTCGTTGTGTCTACGGCTCGGCTGCTCTCTTTACCTCCTCCTCCTCCTCCTCCTCCTGCCCAATCTTCCGCCGCCGCCAAAGACCTGAGCTGTATAATTTCGCCAGTGAAACCTTCGAGAGGCGCGGCAGGGTTGCCGGGCCTGACCTCTCCCGGGAAGGCTTGGGAAAAACCGTATTGGAAGGTGAGGTGGATCAGTGGGTCGGGTCCTCTGTAGTGAAAGTGAGACTGACGCTGGCTGCGTGGATGACGGGTGATCTTGGTTCTTGGTGGCGTAGACTTGCGCGCCTGCAATGTCCGTGTCCTCCTGAGCAATGGATATGTGCGATGTTTGTGATGCCCTGCCTCACGCCTGGGTATGTGATGTTTATGCCATTGTAACGTGAGGCTTGTGTTGTAAATATTATCGTCTCCAATGCTGACGAAATAGATCGTTGTCTTTCCTGACGTTGATGTGAGTGATGACCAAGTCTCACGCGTTGTCCCTGTGCGTTGCTCCGACCTCGGGCGTCCAAGCAAGTGACGGCTGTCACACAGAGCGTCGACACACATGATCAAGGACCCTTATTACGCACTCAGGAAATACCGCTGAGCCCTTCCGCTGTAAGCGGGCCAAGCGTCTTTCTTGCCTGGCGTTCCCCACCTGATGGTACGTTGAAGCCGATAGTAAAACCTGGCGTTCACTAACCGCGTGGTACACTGTAAACACCTAGTGATCCGTCTTTGCAAATTATTAACGTAACGGTTGTTAGAACACTACCGCTGACACCGCCCTCTGTTGAGTGTTGCTCCAGTGTGTGTGTGTGTGTGTGTCTTGGATGAAACATTCCCGCCTTAGTTGGGTGAATAGGGAGGAAGGGAAGGAGGAGTCCACGTACATCCCCTTCTCAGACGGCCCAAGCTTCAAGTGGCGTACTATACCGGCCGCGTCATTGGTCAAGCTGGACGCCTTGTGCAGATGGAGGAGGAAAAAGAAGAGGGATAAAGAGCAGGATGCCCGGTGGAGACGTTCCAGCAGGATTTCGTCAAGTGGTGCTCAAGCTGATGACTTTAATGTGAATAGAAGTGATGGTTCGTTATTTCCAGTGTTGGTACGAGGGCACGTGGTGAGGAATTGGATCCCTTGAGCACGAGGACTTAACGCTCTAAGTAAGACAGCTTAACACCCCTGAGTACGATGACTTGACACCTATGTACTCAAGGGGTTAAGTCGTCAGTGCTCGAGAGGACGAGTCGTCGTCGTGCTCAGGGTGGCAAGTCGTCGTTCTCCGAAAGGTTACCAGTCATCTGACCGAAGCCTTCTTATTTTTAGTGCTGGCCCGACAGCATGTGGAGGACTGGGGGGGCGGGGGGAGTTAGTTATTATGTAAAGTGACCAGCATAGCTTCTGTACGTCGCGTTGAGTTCAGTTAACAGAAGTACTAATGCGAGAGCGTATGGTAACGTAGTTATTACGTGATGCAGCATTATGCAAGGTGGTGTGTCAGCTGATGTTTGCCAAGGAGGAGAAGTTAGAAGTTATTTTTATCAGTAGGTCGAGAGCGTGAGGCAGCGTAGTTACGCTGATCGGCATAAAAGACACAGCATGGTGGTCCTGTGGTTGGCGGAGCTACGATGACCCACATTCGCTACCCGCGGTGTGTGTGTGTGTGTGTGTGTGGTGGGGGTCACGGGCACGCCCAACCTCCTCCTAGCCTCCACTCCAACCGCCCTCCTCCTCCTCCTCCTCCTCCCGGCACATCACGGTGGCTACGCCAGACTCCAGCCTGGAGCTCCTGCCACGCTGACCTATTTATACCTAACCCGACGCACAAAGCTAACCGTCGCACCCAAGAATTAAAGACGTCGGTCGAGAGATCATCTTACGGGACTGAAGGGGTCTGCAGCTCCTGATTGTATGAGAGCCTTTTGATCCGTGTTCTCGGGATGGATCAGTATGATATGACCGGTGATAATGACTGGATTATGGCCGAGATAAGGAGAAACTTGAACGCAAGTGAAAGAGGTGGAAGTTGTTTATGGGGGTCGATCGTGCGCTCCGCACAGCACACACTTCGTACCTGTGACACAGGGTGTCGAGGCCCCGCGCACCTGACGAAGAACAAGACCCAAGACTTCAGGGAAGTAATGAGGCGTTTCCTAGTTCCTGGTGAGGATGGGAGGAGACTTCCGGGGGGGAGCTGGTGGTTGGGGGGGGGTGTCGACAATTTCTCCTTGACTTTCATGTGATGGTTGTGGAGGGTGAGGGTCACGTGATGTGCTGCTGGCTTGGGTTGCTAGGGGTGGCTGCTCACACTGCTGCACTGTGGTTAATCCCTTAATTCACTGCTGCCACCAGTAGGTTAACCCCTGACTCACTGCAGCTACGATTAGGTTAATTGACCCCCCTTCTACCCTCTCCCTTGCGCACTGACTACAGTGACGCCTCTGTCGACGCATGCTCTCCCTGCATAGCAATTAACTCCTCATTCGGTGCGTCGAGGCCGTGGATGACTCCTCACTGCACTGATGCCTTGACAGACCACTGACTCACTGTTTCTCTGCTTCGGTTGACTCTTGACTCTCTGCCTCATGGACAGGGATGGATCCTGACACTGCATCCACCACTAGGATAACTTTCGACCCTACATCCACCCCTGAGTTGACCTTTGCATATTAATTCTATGACACTTTGATTGACTCATGACTCCACCTCGACCCCATGGTTGACTTCCAACTTTCACTATGTAGACTTGCCACCTTTGCTTCAGGATACAAACTCTGGTATTTGCACCCAGAGATGATCTGCGTTTTTCTAAGCGTTCCAATGTGAAGACTTGCACACACACACACACACACACTTTTCTTACGGGTGAGCCTTCCACACTGTTTGCGTTTTCAACCTTTGCGCACACACTAAGCTTAGGTCTTAATGTCTGTCAGAACTCTATCTTCCCTCGAGGTGCACGTAAACTCTCGCGTAACGTTTAAGCCCTGCATCGGGTGTCGTCTCGTTTCCATCCTCAGAACGACCAGTTGAAGCTGTTTCTTTAATTCTTTCTTTCTTTATATGTACCCAGTTCCCTGAGAGGCGCTCCAGCCGTCTCTACATACCCTTGTTCCAGACCATTTCGTCCGACAGCGTACCACTGGAAGTCAGAGACGTAGGAAGGAAAAAAAAAAAGAGGATATTAATGACTATGGTATCCTTTGGGCTAGTGCCATCCTTGGACGGTGTCATGCCGCTGGCTTGGCCTCCTGCAGCGGTGCCGTAACGTTATCCCCCGTGGCACGGTACCCACGGGAGGAAATGCCCCATAGATGCCGCTGGGTAAACCTTTCTGGCCGTCTGCCACACTATAGGCAGGTCTTCCCTCAGGAAATTCTCCCCGGGTGGGTCTAGCGGGCCAGTACTTCCACAGGTCCCACCCATCATCACCTGCGTCGCCGCCACTAGGTCAGTAGTGCTGCAGGGAAAGTTCCCCCTCCACCGGATTTAGTATCAAGCTGACTCTGGGGTTTATATATATATATATATATATATATATATATATATATATATTAATACATATTCGCCATTTCCTTCTTCAGCGAGGTAGCGTTAAGAACAGAGGACTGAGCCTTAGAGGGAAAATCCTCACTTAGCCCCCTTCTCTGTTCTTTCTTTTGGAAAACTAAAACAGGATGGGAGGATTTCCAGGACCCCGCTCCCTCCCCTTTTAGTTGCCTTTTACAACATGAAGGGAATACGTCGGAAGTATTCTTTCTCTGTCTATCTATATCTCTGATGCCCATTCCCTTTGGAAACTCCCATCAAGGGAATAGTCCTTACATGCCTCCCTTGCATAAACCTTTCCACACTTTCTTACCCCATTTCTCTCCCTCCAGTACACTTTCACTCTATTTCCCCATGTCACAGGTGATCTTCCTCTTACACCAACCCCCTTAACCATGCTATCATACACTGTCCTTATAAATTCCCCATCTTGTGTTCTTTTCACATTCCCAAAACACCTCAAAGTATTATGTTCCATCCACTCTATCACTCCAAAATTCATTTGCATAAATATATTAGTTCCTTTACTGAAATTTTCTAACAGTTAATTGAAAATTCTGAAGAGTGGGACACTGTTGCTGTTAAAGCATGAGTGATTTTTGGATTCTTAAAAGATTTTCAATTAATTTTGCATCTTGAAAAAAAAATTTTTACTGTTCAGCTATAATGACATTTCATGCTGTACAATGCACTACAAAACAAAACCTATGGTGTGTTATACAGAAGGTACTTAGAGAAAGACATGGTTACATTCCTGGAGAGCTGTCATTCTTGCAGAATGTCATTGTATGGGACCTTGCAGAATGAAGGGGTTACATTTCTAGAGATCTGTCGTTCTAATGGCATTTTGTTGTGGGAGTAATGCCCTGGTTCCTGGCTACTGAAACCTATTGCCCTTTATGTCATCTGAGAAATTATAGGGGTGTGTGTTGTATCTAAAATCATACCTCTTCTTTATGTCTTGTCCCACCTGTTTTCTTACTGTCCTCATTTACCACACACATCAAACTTGGGCATTATCTGTGTGTGTGTGTGTGTGTGTGTGTGTGCTGTTACCTTTTTTTAATGTTTAGGGAAAGGATTCTACACTCATAAGGTCCTATCTCTTGTACTTTCTATACTATAAATTAGTCTTTTAAATTTTGCAAGATGCCAGCATTCATCATCTTGCTTAGACTATTCTAAGTACCTACCATCCTTACACTAAACTTATATTTCTTTGCATCTTTCTTAACCAACTTCTTGTTCAGCTTCTGATCATGGCTTCTGGTAACTCTAGTACTGCATCTTGTGAAGAACCGTGTACTGTCAATGTCATTCAACTGATTTAGGAACTTAAAAGGCTGTTAGCAGATCATTCTTCTCTTTTCTTTCCTCCATGGTGGACAGCTGTGTAGCCTTCAACCCTTCATTATAACTCAGTTCTCTCAATCAACACTCCATCTTGGTTGCACTTCTCTAGACCTTCTCAGTCGTAAATTTGTGCTTCTTTGGGTGCGGTGACTAGACTTGAGAGGTATAATTTGGCTTTGGTCTAATATGTACTGTGATTAGCTTAACAAACATTTCCTTATCCATATACTTGAAGGCAAATCTAATATTAGCCAGCAGACAATTTACTTCCTTCACATCTACCCTGATATATAACTCTGGCAACTGATCAGGCACAATATAAACCCCATGCATTCTTTCACACATTGATTCCTGTAGCTTATTTCTTGTTAGTTAGTATTTGCACAAGGGCCTTCTTTCACAATCCCATCTTCACTAACTTGTACTTACTTAGACTGCATTTCATCATCTAATTGTCAGACTAACTTTGGTAATTGTCTAGGTCTCCCTGTAAGATGATGTTATACTTGTCATTCCTTATTGATAGAAAAAATCCTTTACTCTTTCCAGCTTCTGTACACTGTGTAACTGCTCATGTTTGTGTGTACATGCATTGCATTTTCAATGAAACTGCTTCATTTCTTTTTCAATATTCATTGCTGCTCATCCTAAAGCAACTGTCCAGAATCAGCTGGAATGCATGACTATTCATTCACTTTATAATAAAAATTTTCTACTGGTGGGATCAGGCTACAACATTCCTATCCCTGCATGAAAGACCACAGTGGTAAGTACATGTATTTATGTGGAATATGAATACATAATTTTGCTTAACTTTTTCATTTCTGATCCTCCCAGTATTTGGTCCCATGTATCAGCCTTAATCATAGTATCATTTGACAATACCATACTTTTATTCTTGTAAGGAATATGTGAAGTGACCTTCTCTAATGTTTTTGTTTGCAAGTGTTAATCTAAAAAATTCAAGTCATCACTAAGTTTTATGAACTTTAATAATAAATATACCGTCTAAAAACTATGACTGTCTTCCCATCAAAATCTTTCATTTTTCATTCTCAAATAGTGAAAAATGGTGACAGCTTGTAAATATTTCACACATACTATGCACAACAGTTACAATATATAGTTCTCCACCACATGCAGTATTAGCCCCAGTTAGCATGGCCATATATGCTGACCTCAGCCCTAGTAGTGGCCATCTGTATGAAAAAAAAATGTTTTTTTACCCTCTGCATTCACTCCTACAAAAACCCTCCACTTACCCTAATATATTACCCTCTTTCTCAAAGGAATGTTTAAAATATTTCATCCACATAAAATCAGACAAACAAAGGTTTCCTATAGGAGTCTAAAGAAACTGGCGTGAAAGGCTAATACATGTCAAATATTGAAAATTTCACCTTGGAAGTAGGAAAACAGTTAGACTGGGAATATGAACGAACATGATATGAGAGGAGTAAATGGAAAAGAAAAGAGATCTCAACCATAATCATATCTTCAAAGATGGGGACTTTGAGAATAAAACAAAACAAAATTCAGTTCCATAACTCATTTAAGTCCTTTATGTCCAGTTCTTAACCTATAAACACTTACCACCTGTCTGAGTAGATAGCGTCGTTTGATGACTTGTTGAATTTCAGAGAGACCAATTCTGATCACAGGATACTGTTGGGCGAAAAAGTACAAACTAGTTAAGACTATGAGATGTTAATCTTTTTCTTACAGCATGTTTTCACTTTCAGGAAAGTCATCATGATAATACTTTTCTTAGATAAACTTATCATTCACGCTCTTTCCACTTGCACAGAAACAATGCCATAGGGAGGTTATGAAGTAATATATATCAAGTAGATATAGAGTGCAGAATGTGTGGAAAGAGAGGCTGTTATCTGGGAAGGCTAAAATGGTTAGGTTTGAAAGTACAGTAGTTCTAACAATGCTGTATGGATGCAAGGCATGGGCTATAGATGAGAATGTGTGGAGGAGGGTGGATGTGTCTGATACGAAACGTTTGGAGACAATATTCAGGGTGAAGTGGTTTGATCGAGTAAGTTATAAAAGGGTATGAGAGAGGTGTAGGTAATAAGAGGAGTGTGGTTGAGAGAGCTGAGGAGGTTATGCTAAAATGGTTTGGACTTATTGATAGAATAAGTGAGGAGAGGTTGATGAAGAGGATATACATTTCAGAAGTGGAGGAAACAAGAAAAAGCAGTAGACCAAACTGGAGATGTAAGGATGGAGTGAAAAGGATTTTGAATGCTCAAGGCCTGAACATACAGGAGGGTGAAAGGTGTGCACTGGATAGAGTAAACTGAAGCAATGTAGCACACAATGGGCAATGTTCTGTCAGTGGATTGAACCAGGGCATATGAAGCAGCCATATGAAACCATGGAAAGGTCTTTGGGGCTTGGTTGTGGAAAGGAGGCTGTGCTTTTCATGCATTACACGTAAAAACTGGCACTACCTCACTAATGTGGGGAACAGGAAACAATTATGAAAGGAAAAAGATACAGTGTGCAAAGAAGAAGAGAGGAAGGTGACTGGTTTCATGTTAAGGTGGGTCTACAGCAAGGATGTTTGACATCACCATGCCTGTTTAATCTGTCAGAAAGGAAAATTCAATAAGAGTCTTGGAGAAAGGGATGGTGCTACAATTTGTTGTGGGTGTGGGGGCATGGGAGGTGTGCCACCTATTATTTGTTGATGACAGAGTTCTGGTGGCAAACTCGAATGAGAAACTGCAAAAGTTGGTATCTGAGTTTGGGTTAGTGTATGAAAGTGGTAAGGTGAAAGAATGTAATCAAAGTTGTGAAGTTTAAGAAGGGAGAGAAAGAGGGTGGTTGGCACGTAAGACTGAATGGAAAGAAGTAGGTGGAAAAAGAGTGTTTCAAATACCTGAGAGTGGATATGACAGCAGATGGAACCACTAAAGCTAAGGTTAACCATAAGGTGGGTGTGCAGGGGTGGTAAAGTTCTGGGTGCACTGAGGAATGTGTGGAAAGAGAGGTTACTGTCCATGAGAGCAAAGACAGATACATCTAATAGTATAGTAGTTCCAGTGGTGTTGCAAGAATGCAAGGTGTGGGCCACAGATCAAAAAGTAAGGAGGAGAGTTGATGTGTAGGAAATGAAGTGCTTGAGGATATGTAGTGTGAGCAGGGTTGCTTGAGTAAGAAATGACTGGATAAAAGAGAAGTGTTGTGGTAACAAGAGTATGATTGAAAGCCAAAGAGGGTATGCTGAAATGGTTTAGACATATGGAGAGGATGAGTGAGGACAGGCTGACTAAGGGGGTATACGTGTTAGAAGTGGAGGAGACAAGAAGGAGAAGACCAGATTGGAGAGGGAAGGATGGAGTGAAGGATGATTTGAGGGAGAGGAGCTAAGCATGCAGGAGGATGAGTTGTGCATGGAAATGGAACTGGAATAATGTGGTATGCAGGGGGTGATGTGCTGCCAATGAGATGAACCAGGGAATATGAAGAGGTCAGAGAAAACCACAGAAAGGCCTGTGGAGCTTTGCTGTGGATGTGAACAAATGAGACCAATAATTATTCCTGATCCTACCTTACCATGCAGAAAATGGTAAACAAGTATAAAAAAGATGTAAAGCACTCATCTACACCTCCCTTCAGCTAATTCATCAACAGACTCACTAATTACATATTTCCAGTATCTCCCAATAAATGCTCACTATTTTGAGGTAAACGGTACCCTTACAAATTTATCTAACATACCTCTACACATTCTCAAAGCTTCTTGAAAATTCATGCTACTATAGGAGTTTCCATTGCTACCCCTTAGTAGCACTGGTTAAAGTTGAAATTTTTTGGCAAGGTTCACTTGCAACCTAACCTGACAGTGATTCATACTCATCCCATGCGCTAACTTTATCTTTAAATATTTTCTATATCCTTCAGCTTAATAAACTAATTCTATCAAGATATCAATAAACAGACCTTCCAGTAAAAGAAACACAAGTGAGATGTACAAATAATGCATCAAAAAGCAAATATTTGTAAATAACTGTATGAAGGTGAAAAGTAAAATGATTTGTTGACAGAATACAATGTTGGGTTACCAGCTATCCATAATATTACAGCTTAGAAAAGAGAAGCCATTCAAGATTTTTCCTGAATCAGATCTGTTGCATTGTGAAAGATTAACTAACTCTAAATCAAAGCATCAAAACAACACTCCACGAATAATTCCAAGTGAGACAATTTATGCATCAGTTTTAGTTCCAATGCTGTTGAAAAGGTTACACCTGATTAATCAATATACATTCTCTGATGGTTGCTTGGCTGGTTCAGGCTTCACTGTGGTATCATAGGGCATGATGTATCCAGATGACAAAAACTAATTGAATAATGCAGGTTCATAAAACTGGTATGCTGTCTTTTCGAAACAGTTGCAGAGTGTATTATCTGAAATTTTCAATTCATAAATGCCTTACGAGGTGATATGATTACCTCGTAAGAGAATATATATCACATCATGTGATGGTACAGTTGTATAGTGGATTATGAAGTTCAGTCGCTCTAGATAAAAATACAGGTCCACAAGATGAAGCTAAGATGCTCTAAGTAAGTAACAGGTGTTCAAGATGAAGCTCAGGTGCTCTAGATAAGAAATAGATTCTCAAGATGTAGTTCAGGTGCTCTAGATGAGAAACTGGTCCTCAAGATAATGTTCAGGTTCTCTAGATAAGAAAAAGGTTTTCTAGAAGAAGTTCAGTAGCTCCAGATAAGAAACACCTCTTCAAGATGAGTTTCAGGTGCTCTAGATAAGAACAGGTCCTCAAAATGAAATTTAGGTGCTCTGGATAAGAAACAGTTCCTCAACATGAAATTCAGGCGCTCTAGATAAGACACAGGTCCTCAAGATAAGCTCCAGGTGCTCTAGATGAGAAACAGACCCTCAAGATGAATTTTAGGTGCTCTAGATAAGAATTAAGTCCTCAAGATAAAGCTTAGGCGCTCTAGATAAGAAACAGGTCGTCAAGATGAAGTTCAGGTGCTCTAGATAAGAAACAGATCCTCAAAATGAAGTTCAGGTGCTCTAGATAAAAAACAGGTCTTTTAGATGATGTTCAATAGCTCATGAGAAGAAACACCTATTAAAGATGAAAGTCAGGTGCTCTAACTAAGAAACAGGTCCTCAAGAAGTTCAGGTGCTCTAAATAAGAAACAGATCCTTAAGATAAAGTTCAGGTGCTCTAGATAAGAAACATATTCTCAAGATGAAGTTCAGTTTCTCTATATAAGAAACGGATCGTCAAGATGAACTTCAGGTGCTCTAGATAAGAAACAGGCCTTTCTGGATGATGTTCAGTAGCTCTTGATAAGAAACACCTCTTCAAGATGAAGTTCAGATGCTCTAGATATGAAACAGGCTCTCAAGAAGAAGTTCAGGTGCTTTAGATAAGAAACAGATCCTCAAGAAGAAGTTCAGGTGCTCTAGATAAGAAACAGGTCCTCAAGAAGAAGTTCAGATGCTCTAGATAAGAAACAGATCCTCAAGATGAAGTTCAGGTGCTCTAGATAAGAAACAGGTCCTCAGGATGAAGTTCAGGTGCTCTAGATAAGAAATAAGTCCTCAAGATAAAATTCAGGTGCTCTAGATAAGAAACGGGTCCTCAAGATGAAGTTCAAGTGCTCTAGATAAAAAGACAGGTTTTCTAGCTGAGGTTCAGGTGCTCTAGATAAGAAACAGGTCCTCAAGATGAAATTCAGGAGCTCTAGATAAGAAACAGGTCCTCAGGATGAAGTTTAGGTGCTCTAGATAAGAAACAGGTTTTCTAGATGAAGTTCAGTAGGCCTAGATAAAAAACAGGTCATCAAGAAGAAGGTTAGGTGCTCTAGATAAGAGACAGATCCTGAAGATGAAATTCAGATGCTCTAGATAAGAAACAGATCCTCAAGATGAAGTTCAGATGCTCTAGATAAGAAACATTTCCTAAAGATAAAGTTCAGGTGCTCTAGATAAGTTAAAGGTCCTCAAGATGAAATTCAGTTGTTCTAGATAAGAAACAGGTTTTCTAGATGATGTTCAGTATCTCTTGATAAGAAACATCTCTTCAAGATGAAGTTCAGGTGCTCTAGATATGAAACAGGTTCTCAGGAAGAAGTTCAGGTGCTCTAGATAAGAAGCAAATCCTCAAGATGAAGTTCAGGTGCTCTAGATAAGAAACAGGTCCTCTGGATGAAGTTCAGGTGCTCTCCATAAGAAATAAGTCCTCAAGATGAAATTCAGGTGCTCTAGATAAGAAACAGGTCTTCAAAACGTTGTTTAGGTGCTCTGCATAAGAAACAGGTCCTCAAGTTGAAGTTCATGTGCTCTAGACAAGAAACAGGTCCTCAAAAAGAAGTTCAGGTCCTCTAGTTAAGAAACAGATCCTCAAGAAGTTCAGGGTGCTCTAGATAAGAAACATATCCTTAAGATAAAGTTCAGGTGCTCTAGATAAGAAACATATTCTCAAGATGAAGTTCAGGAGCTCTAGATAAAAAACGGGTCCTCAAGATGAGCACCAGGTGCTTTAGGTAAGAAACAGATTTTCTAGATGATGTTCAGTAGTTCTTGATAAGAAACACCTCTTCAAGATGAAGTTCAGGTGCATCTAGATAAGAAATAGGTCATCAAGACGAAATTCAGGTGCTCTAGATAAGAAACAGATCCTCAAGATGAAGTTCAGTTGCTCTAGATAAGTAACAGGTCCTCAAGATGAAATTCAGGTGCTGTAGATAAGAAACAGGTCCTCAAGATGGAGTTCAGGTGCTCTAGATAAGAAACAGGTTTTCTAGATGAAGTTCAGTAGGTCTAGATAAAAAACAGGTCCTCAATAAGAAGTTCAGGTGCTCTAGATAAGAAACAGGTCCCCAAGATGAAGTTCAGGTGTTCTAGATAAGAAACGGGTCCTCTAGATGTTTTCAAGTGCTCTAGATAAGAAACAGGTCCTGAAAATGAAGTTCAGGTGCTCTAGATAAGAAACAGGTCTTCAAAAAGAAGTTTAGGTCCTCTGCATAAGAATCAGGTCTTCAAGTTGAAGTTCAGGTGCTCTAGACAAGAAATAAGTGTTCTGGGTGGAGTTGAGGTGTTTTCTACAAGGTTCCTGGTGAGGGGCAAGTCGTCCTGGCAGGTGCAGCAGCTCTACGCCACAGCTGAAGGCCTTTTAGGTGAGAGATGTGACTCTAGGTGAGAAGTAGGGATCTTGGTAAGAGCAGGAGCTCAAAGGGAGGGTTAGAGCTGTTTGTAAGAGCTCGGTTTCTAGGTAATGGCAAGGGCACAGGTGATAGATGGAGCTCTCGGTAAGAGCTCAGGCTCTCACTGTGTAAGAGTTCGGTTTCTTGGTGCTAGCATGGACTCTTGGTGGTTCTGGATGAGAGCTTGGGTTCTTGGTAAGAACACGGTGTGGGAGGGACAGCAAGGGCTTTAGGTGAAAGCTAGGGCTCTACATAAGAGCATCGCCTCGAGGTGATAGCGAGGGCTCTAAGCGGAATATCCCTATAGGGTTCAAGTGCGTAACACGAAGCCCTTAGTGCTCTAAGTTAAGGCCTTGGGTCAATTCGAAAGTTTCGGGGCTTCGCGTAAAAACTCGAACAAATCATCTCCTGTCGGGAATCTTAAAAATGATTTCACCAAAAGACTGAAGAATTTCCGTAAAGTTGTGACGAGACGAACCAACGCCAGAAACCATTTTCGTACCAGCAATGTGAGCGAAGGTCCTCCCCCATCAGGAGAGGACTCGGGGTGTATGAAGCGACGAGTGAAACCTGAAGAACTCCGAGAAAATTGAAAGATCTGGAACTTGTTGCCAAAAGTTTCCAGCCGTGTAAAAGGAATATTTACTGTCTGATTGCCTCGTTAAGCATCATTCGGGGGCGAGGGCTTCACGGTTATTGAGTTACACAAATGCAGCTTCACTGGATGATTGAATCGCTGGAGGGAATAAAAATCAAATGTTCCTCCAGGTTTTATCTGTAAACGACGACCTGGTGAACTGTGTGAGTCGTGTTTCAGACAACAGATGGCGTTAGATGCTGCGCGTGGCGACACTTGTCCCGTGTTAAGCTGAGAACACATCACCATTTAACAAAGGCAGGTTTATTGCTGAATTAGGTCAAACTATTTCCGTCCTTGTTCCTTGCTGGTGGTTGGAAAGAAAATTTTTGCTGTGTGTATGTGTGTGTGTGCGTGTTACCGGCTCCAACTGCTTAAGGTCACACCGGTAGTGAGGAGTCACCTTTGGGGAGTAAGCTAAAAGTACAGTCTCGTCATAGGACTTCTAACTCCAAAGGAGTACACATTTCCCTGCTACTGGAAGTAGCACATTCTTGGAGCTGCAGGATCTCCTGGAAAGAGGTCCAGTGTCAGATCAGGATCCTTCGTAAGAAGGATTTTCTCCTTACTGCTAAACCCAATAACCTTTTTGTTTTATCTATATTTACTCTCACCTTACTCCTGCCACATATTCTTCCAAACTCAGACATCCAGTACTGCTGTTCCTCACTCGAATCTGCCACCAGCGCCGTGTCATCATCAAACAACAACTGACTCGCCACAGAAGCCTTCCTCTTCCCCTACCCGTAAAGACTGAATACCTGCCCCTCTTTCCAAGACCCTTGCATTCACATCCCTCACCAACTCGTCCATAAACAAATCAAACAACTGTAGTGACATCATACACATCCCTCCCGCAGATTAACCCTTTCCTGAACTCACTCACAATCATCTCTTCTTACTCTCACACACACCTTACTCTCTTGATAAAAACTCCTCACAGCTTCGAGAAGCTTTCCTCCTACACCATATGTCAGTAACACTTTTCACAAAGCATTTCTGTCAACCCTATCACATTCCATCTCAAGATCCATAAACGCCATATACAAGTTACTCTGTTTCCTCTGCACATTCTTCAAAGCAAACACTTGATCCACACATCATCTACCACTCCTGAAGCAACACTGTCCTCCCCAGTCTGAAATTCAGTGCTTGTCACTACCCTCTCAATCACCACTCTCAATATAACCTATCAAGTACACTCAGCAACTTATATCTATGTGATTTAAACATTCACTTTAGTTCCCCTTGTCTGTATACAGAGGGCACTGTACAAGCATTCTGCCGATCCTCAGGCACCTCACCAAAATATATATATATATATATATATATATATATATATATATATTATCCCTGGGGATAGGGGAGAAAGAATACTTC
>JAYMFT010406969.1:0-18510 GCA_038088735.1 Panulirus argus | reverse complement strand
ATGTATGTATGCATAGACACACACTCCATCCTAAGCCAGGTACCCATTTATCGACTAGCCCCGAAGAGAAGATGAACACCTGGGTTGGGTGTGGGCCGACTCCTGCGCCCAGGATTGGAACCCATGCGGGCACGACTCCGGACGGGTCCGTGGAGACTCATGGTCAGTAACGCTAACCATGCACCCTGAGAGAGAGTCTGATGCTTGTGGCTTTATCAATTCGACTATGGTGTAGTGACTGTGGGTAGTTTACCGAGGCCAGCGGCAGACTGGAGGTGGTGTCTAAGTGTGACTCCCTTAATAAAGGAATATGGAATACATGTATTGCATTATGCGTATATTGGTAGCGAGACACGCGTTCCCTCCACCCACAAGGGGACCTGAGGTGCTGTGGGTGCCTGTGCTTGAACGGCGCTTGCTTTGCTTTATGGCCTGAGTTGGCAAGTTGGTTATGCGAGTAATGATTCATCGCAGTCACAACTTTCTCAGCTGCGCACCAAGAGAAGTTGGCCTGGGCCAAGCACAGAAGGTCCAACGTCTCAGACACCCACACACATTCTGAGGGATACACAGAGCGATCCCAGGGTTATTGTAGATGTACATATTCAGGGGAACAGAGGCAAATTAGCAGATAAATCAAGGTGGGTCTGTCGGGGAAAGCATAAATAACGCCGATCGAACGGCAGTTGCCGGTTAAGACATCCACCATCTTATTATTATTCTAAACCATCACAGTTTTAACGCTAGCGAAAGCAAATTATTATATTGGCATGCAAGGTTATTATTATGGAACACAATGAAACGTAGCAAAAACAGAAACAGGAAGATGAGAATATGTCTAGTTTATCCCGTCAGTGTTCAGCTAAAGTATGTTTGTATTATTTTCTTTCGTGTTTAACTTCTGCTACAAAGTAAAGTATTACCGAGAATCATCTGAGACAGCATGGGAAGGCTATTTGCACTACATGAACCAGGCAGGTAAGGTAATGTAAGCCAGAGTGAGAGGGAAAGTCATGTCTAACCCCTCTGTATTCAGCATGACAAAAATACCCAACACGGGTGTAAGTAGGAAGAAAAGGAAAAATATACAGAGCTCTTCCTAAACCAGGAAATAAGGCCACTGAAAGAAGGGTATAGGCAATGTGATTAAGCTAATTGATGATACCAGGATATTTAGTAAGGATATGGGATCAGACTATAGCATCTGCTGCTGCTGAACCATGTGCTTTCGGATTAGCACACAATCTTCCAAAATTTACTTAAACGTATGCAGACACCCTGGTCAATCAGCACATCTTGGTGCTGTCACTTTCGAGAGTTTACAACGATCAATAAAGGATAGAGGCGCCATCATTCTGGAACACTGAAATTTTCCAGAAATCAGCTGGCGAACTATATCTTGTGTACAAAGTGAATCTTTTAGACTTATCAACTTTGTTGAAGGTAGTTTTCTCTGCCAGAGCGTAACACAGTCGTTGAGGGAAGCTAATATTCTTGATTTAGTTCTTGCATTACAGTTCTTAGTAACTAATACCCATGTTGGTGAACATCTAGGTACATGCGACCATAACATGGTTGGACTCGATGTAAATCTCAAAACCGACTCCCCAGAAACCAGTGTTATTACTCATAACTTTAAAAGGGCGAGTCTTAGTGTGTTGCGCAACGCATTAAAGAGCCTCATCCTTATTGGTTCATGCCCAGAGTAGTGATGGACGTGTTTTATGCGACAGTTTATGCACCCACAAGACATATTCGTTCTTATGCACTACAGAAGCAATAAAATCAACAACAGGCCTGCATGGTACTCCCTAGGCATCGCAAGAACTATAAGGCGCAGAAATAAACTCTTCAAGCTAAAGAAATCAGGCAGTGACCTGGATCTTGGGACGCATCGCATCACTACTAGGAGGGAAGTAAAAAGACATATCGAGCAAGCCAAGAGAAAGTATAAAGTGAATATTGCAAGAGATAGCAAAAGGGATGCAAAAAGATTTTATAGATATATTGATAAAAAACATATAAGGGGTGGGAGAGGACGCTTAGTAAATGAAGATGGGGAACCCATTGTGGATTATAAAGAGCATAGCAACAACCCTGAACAAGTTTTTCAGCTCTGTTCTTACACTAGAAAGAAGCGACACGAATTTTGAGAGAGGGATGAATAGCACACACACGATACCAGAATTTACCTTCACATTTAGAGAAGTAGAAACACTTAAGATGAAGACCTGTAAAAGTTCCGGTCCTGATCATTTCTATCCACGAGTAATGAAAAACGTGAAACACGAAATTGCCAAACCGGTAACTTATGTTTTCAGTGAATCTCTCCAGGACTGGAGACTGGCAGACGTTACTCCTATATTCAAGAAGGGAAGCCGCTAGTTGCCCGACAATTGCTGTCCTATTAGCCTCACATCAATTGTATGTTTACTTTGGAGTATCTTTTTTTTATGTTACCTGAGATGGCACGGGCAGCTGAGGCCCTGATTAAAGTCATCCCATTAACGCTTTATTTATATATACCCTAGCCTGAGCCAGGTACCCATTTTATCGACCAACTCTTAGGGATGGATGAACAGCTGGGTTGACTGTAGATCGATTGCTGCAATTCGAACCTATGCCCTCGACCCTGGGCGGCTGGTTAATGCGTCACGGTCAGGAAGGCTAACCTCTATACCACGGGAGTCCATAATTATTAGAAATAAAATCGTAACATACAACACAGTCTGATCAGTAATGCACAACATGGCTTTAGAAAGCATAGATCATGCCTGAAAAACCTCGTTGAATTTCATCACGAATTTTTCAATATCCACGACAGGACTAAAGCAAATGATATATTCTGTACTTCTAAGAAGCATTTGACAAATGCACTCAAATGCTAACAACTCAACACTGCATTCCTCCACATCCTTTGATTCGGCTCCTCCTCTCACTCGATCTACATCTCATCTCAACAACTTCCTTAATAAAAGACTTGGATAGGATATATCAATGGGGTAGACGAAATTTGGTTAAGTTTAATGCCTCCAAGACTCAGTTTCTGCCCTTCTATCCATCGAAGATTCCACACAACTTTCTTCTCTCCTTTGACGGTTCTGTAATTCCATTGCTGAACGCAATGAACATACTTGGTATTACTGTTACATCCACTCTGTCCTGGAAACCCCACATTATGGTAATAGCTAAGTCTGCCTTTAAGAAACTGGGTGTCCTGTTTAGATGTTGTAACTTCTGAACAGTTGTTCTGTTTATACAAAGGATTGATCCGCCCTTGTATGGAATACTGCTCTCATCTCTGGTGTGGTTCTAGCTCTGTTTCCTTACTTAAGAGAGTTGAATCGAAAGCAATCCAACTTATAAACTGTCCCAGGCTAACTTCCAAACTTGACCCATTTATCCTACACCGCAATGTTGTTTCACTTTCCCTCTTCTACAGGTATTACTTTGGTTTTTGCTCCCGAGAGCTGGCTGCTGGTGTGCCCCCTCCACTAGGTAGAATACACAACACTTGGCAAGCTGCTGTGTCACATGATTACTTTATGGCCGTTTTGTCGGCGACTGAAGCCTTCAACATAAAAAAAAAAGAAAATACTCAAAGTAGTATGATGCTACGCTATATTACTCTAGCTATATCATTGTTATACATTGCTTTTCACATTTAAACAGAAGTATAGAGGTGAAAGCATACTACTGCTATATACTGTATTTCAGTTATTCATGGGTATAGTCATACAGCAATACAGTTATTTCATATTGCGTATCAGAGTTGCCTACAGTTATATAATGTTATATAGTTAAGCAGTTATAGTTATATAGTCATATACGGTTATGTAAGAGTATTCAGATATCTCTGTTGTATACTGCACATCAGTCCTTATGTTTGTTCGTCAGGCGCCTATGTGATTGACGACACAAGTCCTGCCCCAGTAAACAGTCATGACACAAGTGTTTCACGTTAAAATCTATCAGAATATCGTTGTCATTCCGACTCAAAATTGTTGAATCAGCCCCCGCGTATCTGCTGACGCAGAGATCAAGGAATAAAACTCCTCTCCAAGGAGATGGAAGCTGGAAGATATATTCTGCCAAAGTTTGACGGGATATCAGACAGATGCCGTATCGGAACTGAGACCTGCTTACGAAATCTTTTAGAAAAGAGGTTTACATCTGTGCTAAAAGTGGGGCGATTTCCACATACATCGGGACAACGTGAACACGTACGAGTCCTCAAATCCAGATGATTATATCATCATCACCAAAGGAACGCATATAGTCATCCATGCTGTGGGATTTGCCCTAACTTCTGTTGTATCTGATGGTCATTACAGCAGTGTGCCATAATGTCGTCTATAATGTATTTTATTTCACCTTAGTGGGTGTTGTATGATTCCAGTGATACACAGTACATCAAGGGAAATGTTAGCAAAGTATCTGGCATCCTGTAAACGAAGAGTGTGACTGTTAGGCTGCCCTAACTACCTTGTAAACGAGTTTTACAACGGTCTGCTTCGAACATTTACCAGATAACTTCCAGAAAATACGTTTTCTGAAACCCTGAGAGGCAGGTCTACAGAAAATGGCAACAAAAACTTGAAATTTTCATCAATATCATATCCATTCCGGCCCACGAATCGTTAGTCAAATATTAAGTCCTTAGGTCGAGACAGAGTGCCGTACCGGGGCCTGTCATACAAGGTCAGTTTTGAAAGGTTTAAGACTTGTTTCGAAGAGAGGTGTACGAAAACAGATGTCTACCTGGACGTGTCGAAATTCTGACAGGATCCAGACGAGCTACGCACACGTCCATGGATGTTTGCAAAACTTTACACACGACATTTCGTCGTGTTTCCTACTTTTTATATTGTCACATTCCCTCAGGTTATCATGTATTTCATTAATGGAAATATATTAGGCTCTTGTATGTTCCTGGATTTGTATGTTAATGTGTCGCCATTATCTGTAACGGTGGTGTAATTCAATTAGAACCTAATTTAAGAACATTGCATTACAGTGTTCTTTCTTAAGATTATTCTAGTTCAATTTTGTTTGGCTTTTGTACGTTATTTGATTAGTAAGTTACTGTGGGATTCATCGGTTCGAGACGCCTCGAATCATCATCTATAACGATATGGAAATTCGAATAAAATCTAACGTGTTCCTATTGCAATGTCTTTTTTAAGATTATTCTAGTTTTGTATTTCTATCAGCAGAAGGAAAATTAGGTATTTCTTGTATGAGATATTACGTGTGAAATATATTCGTGCTTGGTGGAAGTTTGCGCGGGAAAAGGTCACGTCGGCTCTTCATACAGAAACAAACCATACATGAGCAGCTAGCTCTAGGACCCGGACGTGTTATCTTGAAGACACCGCTACGGGAGTGAAGGTGGTTCCAGACAAAGGGGATTATAGCCACCAACAAGATATCTAGATTGTGGATGTTATGTGAGGTAAGTATTGTAAATCGTGTATATCTATAACCATCTGTAACTAGTCAGTGTGGCGTTCTACGTTTTGATGATTTCTGTGTATGGTAACGTTAATGCTACCGTAAGTTACATGATCACAGCTTTCTTTTGTACGGTAATCCCAGCGTTGTAATAAGCCAACACTGCAGTGGCTGTCCATTTCTCCTTCCTGGTCCAGGTTGCTGTCTTTTCTTCTGCTGCACATAAATATGTGGGTTGCTGGCATACCGTTCACGAGCATCCACTCTTTCCAACTTATACATGACGCTCGGCAACACGTATCTCGCCCAAATCTTTTTTCACGACAATTTTTTTTTTTCTGTGGTAAGCGCTACGCACTTGCTATGCTTATTGGCAAAAATCTTAGCGTAGGTAAAGTTCAGGTATGAGGTTCTACGTGTACAACTCTCTTCCCACAATATAGAAACGTTTGATTACATGCAGATCATTACGCAAAAAATTGATAGCCAGTAGAGGCTACAGCTTCACCGTTGTCCAAAGTACATTTTTGGGTGAAAATTTGTTCCAAAGATTAAGAATCAAACTATAATAACTATGTTTATCCTGAAATGCTGCAGCTTTCTTCGTTTTCTGTAACTCCATAATGTTATTTGAATTTTGGAGTGGTAAACTGTAATAATTTATCAACAGCGGTTCTATACATTTCGTGTTTATTATACGGTTGCAGGCTAATTATATAGATCTTGCACCAAAGGCTGGTAACTTAGGCTTTCTTGCACAATACCTTGGTATCGGTATCATTCCTATTACCGTTTATTGCAGCTATTAATATTTTTTTCAAAACAATGTAAATCGGCGAGAAGCCATTTGTAGCCGCCAGTGTAAATATGCGTATGTAAAACAATATTGTTTTCAGTTTGTGAATATTTTTATATGGTGTAGATTCTGACTTGATGAAGACTATCACACTAGAAAAAAAACATTAACACTATACATAATGTTATGTATCTATTCAGAATGTATTTAGATAAATATAATTCAGAATATATTTAGGTAAATATATTTCTTTCCTTTTTTTTTCATCTTTTCCCATTCTGCTCTCCCAACTCTTTTGATCATCACCATTTCTGCTAAATCTTCACCACCACTACCTTATCGTTGTCTTGGGGCTCGCAGGATTTTTTGACAACTCTTAACTTTTTTGTTTTAGTAGAGTGGTTAGAGGAGAGGAAAGAGAGGTGGGACAGGGGAAGGAATAGTCTGAAATGGAAGGGAAGACTGAATTGTGTACAGGTGTATGGCGTAAGTTTTTTGATGCATGTGGGGGGACTATCTGGACACGTGTTTTAATGCCTTGTTTATAATACTGCGGCAGAATGGTACCCACAAGATATGACAATCTGTTGATTTTTTTTCTTTTTCTTCTCTGTCTCTCTCTCCGTAGTGATCCAGCAATTCAGTGGCTGTATAATTTCATTCCTTTGGCCGAGATTACTGTCTGGCCGAGTCGACGACTGTTTCTGTTTGTCTGTTAATATACGCATGTCTTTATGTACGGAATTTCATGTCGCCTTAACCATGACTATTCTTTGCAGCGCCTTCACCAAGTTGTTTCCCTATACAGATGACGGATAAGCGTTCGTAAGGCGTGCCTCGGGTCCGGTCAGGCTGCTGGTAGTCTGAGAGAGAGCGTTGAAGACTGCGGCCATGGGTGACGCCACTTTAGGAAGATATTTTAAGGTAATGTGATGAACCAGTTTCTTGGTATGTAATGCTGTAATTGCCTGGCTAAGGAGGGACGGAATGACGAAGACCCCATGTGACATCTGTCATCCCCCTACCTTTCTGTAAGGACGGTAGATCGTTTAGCCAGCGACGGAGAAGCTTGTCATTTTCCACTGTCTACTAGTCGATATGACGAAGGTAAACTTAATCTTTTCAGCCAGCAAGTGAACGGTCTCTCGTAGTTATTACTTTGGTAGACCTGCTCACTGGTCCCTGCCATACAGCGTGAGGAGACGTCTTTACTCGAACATTAGTTTTGTCGTATCTATTCCTCTTCCTTCTTGGTTCCGATTTGATCTTCTGGAAATCTGAAGAGCTTGTTCTTCGGCTTAAGATGGTCGCAGTTATTATTTTCTCTGCCTTTTAAGTTCGTTTTTGTATTGCATACATTTAAACATGATTATCTTCTTTTGAATCGGTAATTTTTTTTCCAAATATTCCATCCTGGAACTTTGAATTACGTATCTAAAAAAGAATTATGAAACATATGTCGAAATGCGTTCCTTTAACGGGTTTATTCGACAGTTTTTGTGACGGACGCCCAATGATATGGAGATTTCGACCGTGAATAGAAAGGTTGACTCGTCAAAACCAATTGCTGTCATCATCGGGACAATTGCATGTTTACAATATTGGATAAGAAGTGGAAGGATCGGAGACAGTGAGTCCCCATTCATAACTTAGCCTGTGTTACAACCCGATCCCCATTTATAACTTAGTCTGGGTTACAACCCCATCTCCCTTCATAACTTAGTCTTGGTTACAACCCCATCCCACTTCATGATTAAAGCAATTTTCTAGATCTGAATGTTTTTGCAGATTCGCTAGAAACTTCACACCAAACACTTAACAACTGTGTGGTACGAAGCTAAACTTTCTAAAGCATTTATCGTATTGTTATTACGCTTCTGGTATGAAATTCTTTTTCAGCGATATACGAGACACTTACTGAGTCTACAACTAACTGTAGCTTTGAGATTTAGGCTTGAGCAAGCGCTGCAGTCTTGTGGAGGTCGGACCTTGTATGGAATAAATGTCTTGCGTGTGTCTCGGTGCCGAGAGCCGTGCCCGCGTTGCAGGAGTGGAGGTGGAGGAGTATGTGCCTCTCTACGGACGGGAGTCGACCCCTGCACTAGAAGAAAATGGGAGCGGATCCAGGATTTTGTAAAATGGGGGAGAGGGTTCTTTGAATATCCGTGATCAGTTGCGTGATATGATTAAAAAAAAAATGAAAATAAGTACATTTGTTAGATATATTTTCTATCTCTTTCATAACGTTCATCAGCACCACGAAAGTTTCTCTTTAGATATAACTCTATAAGTAGGAAACCGTGGGACGTTCTAACCTGATGTTTCTCGGTAATTACGTGACACTCTGTCTACATGGATCTAAAGCTAACAGTGGAGGTGCAGGAATGTTAAGCCAGACGGTCCCTCATCCGACACAGATGACTGGAAAAAGTTCTTTATCCTTCAGAAACCACTGGAGGACAACTCTCCATGGCCCGCTATTGTCAACAGCATTATCATGTGTGGGAACTGGTCTTCGCCTGTGTTAAAGGTATATCAGCAAGTGTATTGGTAACTGGTTCTTTGGCTGTTTCTAAAACACAGAAATTAAAACAATTGAAGATTGGGATCTGCCTGATATCAATACAGCAGTTTGATTAAATAATTTGGTTAACAAAACCTTGCTATATTGTTGACTCTGGTGTATCCTAAAACTTGGTTTTGCAAATATTCATGTAGAGGAAGAATCTGTTTTTCATTGGATATCATACGTTGTGAATATTGCCTGATAATTCATTCTGTTTACATATTAGATTTAATGACCAGATAGCACGCACCTGCCAGTGTGCAATCCATTCCTTTACCTCTGCCGAGAGAGAGATACAGAGCAGGACGTAGGAAGATCCGCCTCCCAGGACTTTAGTTCTTCTGAAGTCATCTTTTCACCACAGTCTTTGGCGTCGGATGGCAAGAGGGAGACTATCGCTTGGCCTGGTCTCTTGTCATCGATCTTGAACCTGGTTCTTATCCCTGAGAGGGTGTGATCCAGGAGAGGAATATCCACATTGATTTTGTCGTGATCTTCGCCTGTGGCTGAGTCTGTGTTTGGCGTATGGTGTATGGTATTGCCCACCAGTGACCCCCACCCGTTTTATCACTCTCATGGGAATTGTGCGTCAGTGTGGCGTCTCGTGCATTTCACCACTGTGATCACACCATCTCTCAGTTTGTAGGCCAGAATGTTTGGATATCTAGACCACACTTTTGCAGCTTTGTGGCCAGTGGCCGAGTTACTTCCTGTGTGTCGCATGACCTGAAGGGCCATAACATTGTTCGATGACTTCATGTTCTATGAGGAGACTTTGAGCTCTGGTGTGTCTCTCCCACGACCCCTTCTGTGGAAGTTTGTCGTCATCGTCCTCTATTGTCTCCAGTCGTCCGTACGCATTAGGCAGAGCACTCGGGTTGCAATGAAGGGATACAGTTCTTGGGATGTGGCGAGGGAAGTGTACCGTTCAGCCCAGAGTGTCTTGCGAAGACCTCTTCGATTCTGTGGTGCGAGATTCAGAACCCTTCTCTGCCATTACCCTTTCAAGCATCTTTCTGGGGACAAGTCAAAGTAAGAGAAACTTTTGCTGTAAATACTTCTGACTTATAGGTATCTCGCAAGATGATGTGATGCAGAGATTCAACAATTTCCTCTCCTGCACAAATAATCCAGTCACTCATATCTGACGACTCGACACTGCATTCATCTACATCCTTCACTTCTGCTCCCTCTTCTCTCACTCGATCTGCATCTCGTCTTGACACAGCTTCCTCAATAAACTCAGACTTGGACAGGATATCCCAGTGGGGTCTCCAAGACCCAATTTCTACCCATCTCTCTATCGAAAACTCCTAACAACTCTCGTCTCTCCTTGACGATTCTATAATTCCACCTCTTGACTCGATGAACATACTTGGCATTAATGTCACATCCACTCATTCTTGGAAACCCCACATTATAGGAATAGCTAAGTCTACCTCTAAGAAACTGGGAGTCCTGTTTAGATGTCGAAACTTCTTTTCTTCTGAACAGTTGCCCCGTTTATGCAAGGGATTGATTCGTCCTTCTATGGAATACTGCTCTCACATTTGGGGTGCTTTTAGCTTTTGGGGTGGTTTTAGCTTTCTATCCTTATTTGACGGAGTTGAGTCGAAAGCAGTCCGACTTATGAACTGTCCCAGGATAACTTCCAAAGTTGACCCCCTTGCCCTGCGCCGCAGTGTTGGTTTACTTTCCCTTTTCTATTGGTATTACTTTGGTTTTTGATCCCAAGAGCTGGCTGCTTGTGTGCCCCCACCACTAGCTAGATCAGTGTTGTCCAAACTGGGGTACGTGTACCCCTGGGGGTACGCAGCATTATTCAAGGGGGTACGTGAGAAGATAATAAAAAATCAAACTATCATATACAGGTCATATGGCATTTAGGATCAGTAACTTTATTGAGCATGTGTATGTGTGCAGGGGTGATTTTCTAAGAATGACGAATAACTGAATATCCACAACACTTACGCAGTTTCCAATTTAAGTGAATGACAAGAGAACAGAGTAAGAATTAGAATGAACGAAAAAGAAATAGAGGGGAGATGGGAGTAATGGGGAGGGAGAGGAAACGGGACAGGACGCCTACGGGAACAGTGCTAAACTCCTCGCTCGAGTCACGCTTGCTCAGTTTCGTCATAGGAGTGAAAGTATCAACATCTCTTTTTCAAATTCACATGCAAGGTTACAGACTCAATTATTTCTTTAACTGCAAGAAATATGGATAGATGGTTATAACGTGATAGGTGTAGCAGCCGCAGCCGCAATGCAAGTGAAGGAAATCAAGCAGCTGTGAAGAAAAAGAAAACAGACCTACCTAAATATCGGCAGTACAAGGAAGATTATGTGCGTTTTGGATTTACTTCTGTGAATTCTGATCATCTGGAAGCTTTGTACTACTTTTGTGGGGAGAGGTTGGCTGACAGTAGTATGAAACCAGCTCATATCCAACTTCACCTTAACATGAAACATCAGTGTCATGTTGGTAAACCGGCGGATTTTTAAAAGAAACCTCTCTGATTCTAAGTATTCCCAGACAATTCAGAAAGTTCCCATAACATCAAACAAAGGTCTGGAAGCATCCTTAGCTTTATATTTATTAGTTGGTAAAGCTAAAAAGCCATTCAATACAGCTGAAGAACTGATATTGTCAGCTGCAGTTTTGATGGCTGAAAGAAATGCTAGATAAAAAGGCAGCTGACCAACTAAAGGCTGTTCCTTTGTCAGACCAAACTATTTTCCGAAGGGTAAATTGAATGAGTACAGATATTATTAATCAAGTTTTGAATAAGCTGAAAACCAACCAGTCATTTTCACTTCAACTTGACGAATCGACTGACGTCAGTGGACAGGCTCTACTTGTCTCATTTGTGAGATATATTGATGGAGATGTTATAAATGAACATATACTTCTTTTTGTAAAAAATAGAACAACAGACAATTAGGGAAGCCATTTTTAATGTCATTAATCAGTTCTTTTCTGAACAAGGGCTTAGTTGGAAATCTTGCAGAAGCATATGTACAGACGCTGCTGCATCCACGACCGGGAAAGTGAAGGGACTCGTTGCATGGATTAAGAAGGAAATTCCTGATGTGGGGTGGACTCATTGTGTCATTCACAGAGAATCATTAGCATCCAAAAAATGAGTCCAAAGCTGCATGGGATATTGAATGATGGCATCAAAGTAATCAGCTTATAAAGTCAAGGCAAAATTAATGCTCGCTTGTTTCATAGACTGTGCGAGAGCATAGGGTCTGAGCACACAGAGCTATTACTGCACACAGAAGTGCAATGACTTTCGAGTGGGAGGTAGGCTCCTTCATATCAGAACATGGATCTCCTTTTGCTACATTTTTTGAAAACACTACCTGGCTTGGACAAATGGCATATCTTGCAGACATATTTAGCAAACTGAATATGTCAAATTTGTCTCTGCAGAGCAATAATACAAACATTCTCTACTTATATGATAAAGTTGGTGGTTTTCAAAAGCAAATAGAATTGTGGAAGGAGATATGCTCAGCGGAAGATTTTACGCTTTTTCTTCCGGCAGATGCATATTTTTCCACTAACAATGGTGAGAGAGAGACCGTGAAACTAGTTATTGTAGAACATTTGACCAACCTTATCTGTGCATCTAGATCTTACTTTCCTGGCATATATGAGAGTTCTGTGCAGCTGGATTGGGTTAGAAATCCATTCCTCCTATCTGAAAATAATATGAAGAAGCACTGTTAGAGGTGTGTTCAGACCGTGGCTTCAAATTGATATTTGAAAGCTCAATCCTCACATGGTTATGGAGCTGTGTAAAAATGGAGCACCCTGACCCAGGAAAGAAGGCTTTGGAAAACCTTCTGCCCTTTGGGTCTACCTACGTTTGCGAAGCATCTTTCTCTGCAATGAGCGTTATCAAATCGAAACAGAGAAACAACCTAAATGTAAACCTGGATCAAAACCTGATCACTGCAGTAGCCTCTCTAACGCCCAGAATGGCAAAATTCATCAGTGAACATCAACCCCACATTTCACATTGAGTTGTAATTGTCAAGGATTTTCATGTTATTTCGTTTGTCATTTTCCTTTAGTATACAGAAAAATCGATTATTGTCCAGTACTCAGATTAGGCGAAACTTTAATATGACTTGCACTGTCCTTCCAAATATTGAGTTAAATCAGTCATGGGGGTACTTAATGGTAGAAGGTAACAAGAGGTACAATAAGGTAACAAGAGGTACAATAGGCAAAAAAGCTTGGACAACACTGTGATAGAAGATATGAGAACGGTGGTGGTCAGGACGAATTGGAGCCTTGAAATTAATGATGTTCTGTGTTCGTCGTCCATCACACACCTGGGGATTAGAATGATGATATGTATTGTTCCGTTATGGATGTGGAAAATAGATGCCTTATGCCATTAGTAAGTGGTTATAATAAAAACAAGACCACGACTGGCAGAGATTCCCTCCTGTAAACATCAAACATTCACATTTACTGCACTGTCATACTATTTTCATCAGTTTATTTGACGGGAATAGCTTTGTTGATTTTCAGTAAGAATTAATGATTAAAAGCCGTAAAACTTGGGACAGCACTTTTCAAACTATAAAATTTGAACCAGGAGTGAAAGAAAGTGAGAGAGAAACTGAAGACATGCGCTGTGATTGGCAGAGAGGCTTTATGTTGCTTCAGCTCTGATTAGAAGAAAGGCATTACAGTGCTTCGTTTTGACTGGCTGGAGATGTTATGATGCTTGTCTGTGATTGGCTTGTGCGCCTTCACCCACTCTTTGGAATTCTCGGTTACCTGGAAGCTTCATTCGCGTCTTGGTAAAAAAGAAAAAAAAAAAAAAAGGAAAAAATAGCGTTTGGCACTACAAGTTTGGTTGCTACAGGTAGGACTATAAACAATTAAGACAAATCTGTAGCCTTCAGCTGGATGGTTTGGATGGGTTGGCAACCGTGGGTTGAAAACTCACAAGGGTTGGCAGCAGTGGGTAGACAATATCGGAATACAGAGGTTTACAAGGGAATTCAAACAGTAACAGACCACTTGGCCACCTCGAGGCTGTTTGTGATAGTGTGATAAGAGTCGAAATACGTGCATATTAGATAAAGAAAAAAGCTTTTCTTATAGCTAAGGAGGCGCAAATTCTGTCAATAGTGGATTTGAAGCGGATTATTTATCTATTTATCAATTCTGTTGTTAAACGTACTATGGTACTACTCTCAACCACTCTGATTGGTAAATGATTCCATATGTTAACTATGTTTGGCAACAGTGAGTGGACATTTCGGGTTTGTTGGAAGCAGTGGGCTGCATACCTCGGTACATTTGGTAGAAGTGGGTGTATAACTCACTCAAAGGTTGGCAGCAGTGGATGGACGCCCTGAAGGGTTGGCAGTGACGGATGGACACCTCACAAAAGTTGACAGCAGAGGATGGGCAACTCACAAGAAATGGATTGAGTGGATGGACAACTCGCAAGAGCTGGCAGTAGTGAGTGGACACTTCAGAATGGTTCGAAAGCAGTAGGTGAATACTTCGGAATGATCGGTCGCTGTGAATGGACGACTCAGTTGTCAAGGGTTAGCAGGAGTGAGTGGGAAAACTCCGAGGGTTTGCAACGTCGGGTAGGAACCACATACTATCATCAGGATTTAGCCGTCTCACCCGTACCAGTATTAGTGTTATGACCCGAACGTGATATTACGGACAGATAAGAAAGCAGTAGATAAAGTACATACTACATGAAGTCGTAGAGATTGGTTAAACGGCATCATACGTAGAGACAGATGACATACGATTTTAGGATTCATTATCCGAATTGTTTTGTCTTGTGACTTAAATAATACATTGCAAAGTGAACGTGGCTGGAGGACGAGACGATAGGCTGTCCAGTTAGCAAGCCAGATCACGACACAGACTTTGGAAGCCCACCTTACAGCACTGACAGTATCGTCGTTCACTGCTTATATCTGGTAGGGTATTATTTCTGGTCGTCTATATTCCTGAAGTTGTTTGTTTTACTCAACGGCTGTTGAATGAATGGTGAGAAGTATCAAATGATATTTCTATGATTTTTCCACTGAATATCAGAATTTTCATCAACGTTCTTTTTAGAATTTCCCAATTAGTGGCGATCAACTGATGCGGTGAGTTATTCATTTTTCCTTTTACGTATTTCTTTGCTGGTGGTGAACAGCTGATTCACTTGTCCGTTCTTTATTCCTGTCAAGTACTTCCTCCTCATTGATATATAAACCTCCTAGGAGACGATGGTATTGATAGAAGGCTCCGGCAATTTTGTCCGTGAGGAGGCATCAAACCTGTTGTCGCCTTGGTCCTGGCCTTCCCCTCGTCACCCAGTAGCCACAGACTTGTTGTGCGAACGACTATAAAGATGATAATAGCGGCCTGATGCCATAATCGAAATATTGTGGTAGGCGTAAATAGATTTTGCACATTAGAAAACGGACAGAATCATCTTACGTGATCTTGTGTGGTATTCTACATAAATGGATCATAAAGTAGCCCCTAAGTAGAGTTCAGTTCATTTGTCTAATCACAAAATAAGCTCAGTTAAACAATGATACGGTTAACACATGTCAAGATTATTCAAATGGTTCACAGTGACGTACGGAATTCCATTTCTTGAATGAAAAGAGAGGCTGGAAATTCATTGCTAAATTCTGAACACATTTCGCTATTTATAAATGGCAAACTGCTTACAATTTTCCAGGGTATCTATATTTACCAGTGAGCTGAATTGATTTTACCCCTCGTGAATATATATATAAGAGGAATACCGCGTCGTCTGGTCATTCTGATAATTGTCTAAGACCATTACACATAAATACAACTGATTTATTTCTCTTCTGAAAGCCTTCTTTCCCGTCAAAGTCTTGTATAAATAAACGAAGGTTTAATCAAAATGAAGCAATCACCGTCTTTGTATTTAGGTAGTTTTGTTTTGCACATTTCGCCCACTAGATGCCACCTATAAACATTATATTTGCTTTATTTGTATACATTCCTTTCCGCATCTGGTGTAAGCGGTGGTAGTTTATACTGTAATACCATTGTTGAAAATGCTGTATCCGGCAATATGTCACATGCATACCCTGGATAACAAAGTAATTAATGAAATGGGTGCTGAAACTGAGAGTGACATATATTTAAAATGAAATATTATCGTGTAATTCATCATGAGAGAATTTTATAATTATTGCATGTGTCATACAATATGATATCACATTAAGAAAGAAAACACTTATTTCCGTGAAATCAGATCAGAGTTTGGTTCGTGGTGTACAGCCTTTAGTAGTTTGTGTTATATGAATAATATTCACATAGAATAACGTGAAGTTCGGCATCATTGTTTGTACATTTCAAAGACAATTAAGTGTTTATCTTTCTGTTGATTATTAAAGATCAGTGTAACAGATTCAGATACAAGAAGGGAAATCACACACACACACACACACACATTGTGCAATCACTGTTTTCACTAAGATGGTCTGACTTACAGTTCAGTTTCCTTTGAAGACTAAGAACACAGACCCTTCCTTTGTGACGAACAACTTGACAAGGATTCATTGTGTAATCGTAGGCTAAGGATAAAGTTTTGTGTGCTCTAACAAAGAAGTTAACTGTGTTGATATTGCAAGATCTTTTTTTCTTTTAATTTTCAAAAGTACAATAGATTATCCATTGATGAAGTTAACATTTGTAAAGGTTTAGTGTATGCCATTTTGACAAAAACCGAGGTCCCATATTATCCAAAAAAGTTCATCAGTGCTATTAACATTTTGAAAAAAGATAATGATATAATATTACTAAAGTAGATAAGGCTAACACAGTTGTGATTATGGACAAAGTTATTTATTTATCAAAATGAATGTTTTTTTCATGTGATGACAGAACATACTTTAAACTCAGTAGAAATCCCCTAGAAGTTGTTTATGATCACATTACTAAAGAGCTGAAGTTGTTGTTGAATAGTAATGATTCTCCCATCAGAAGATTTTCATCATTGTCCCCTTCATTGCCATATATGTTATGGCCTTATCGAAACACATCACCCAAACTTTCCCTCAAGACCCATCGGGAGTTCAGTGGGCTCCATCACATATGAATTATCAAAATGGTTAGTTTCTTTATTAAGCCCAACAGTAGGTAAGATATCAGATTCTAATATCATGAACAATGTAGATTTAGTTAACAAGCTTAATGATATCCATGTTAATTTGTTTTTCGAACTGGTAGGATTAGGTGTTTCATTCTCATTCACAAAGGTTCCAGTTGATGACCTCTTAGAATAATTGGTTGACGTCTTGGATGATATTCATTTACCTGTTTCAAATTCTGTTTTCATTGAATTGATAAAATTGTGTATAGACGACTGTGTATTTCAGTTAAACGGAGAATGTTATGCTCAGAAATTTGGATGGGGATGGGTAACCACTATTAAGTAAGTAATCTTTACATGGCATTCGGTGATATAAAATTATTAAGGGATAATCTTACCCTCTAAATGGCAGTTAGGTATGTAGATGATGTTCTTTGTGTTTGGCCAGCAAAAGAAAACTTAAAAACATTTCTTCCTTTACTTAACAATTTAGTACCCTCTATCAACTTTACGTGAGAGTGGAAAATAATTGTATGTTACATTATTAGATTGCATGATCCATTGGGATAGAAACATATTTAAATTTAGAATATACAATTACAGAAAACCTACCAATGTTTGTTCATATATCCATTATTACTCAGCCCAACATGACAGAGTTAAATTATCATCATTCCAGTCGATGTGTCTTTGGGCATTACGTATATGCAGTCCGGAATCTATTAATGATGAGTTTGAGAAGATATTTTCTGTTGGATCCAAGTTAAAGTATACTAGATCTTTCATTGATAAATCCCTGGTTAGTAAAGAAATCATTTTATAAAGTTAAACCCAAACCACCCCCTGATACCAATAATCTATTAGTTCTCCCTTTCAGTGGTAATTTTACTTTACTTCCCAGGTTGCTTAAATCATTTATGTATATGTATCCTTCAGCAATAACAATACTATAAAGAATGTCTTAACAAAAAACTCACCAGAAACTTTTGCGAGCTGTGTTTACAGAATCCTTTGTAAAAATTGGCGTTTGTTTTTTTGTGTTTTGCAGACTGGTAAGGATCATTCTGTTAGACTTAAGCGACACAAATATTGTATAAGAACAGGACAAGAGTCAAGCGCTTTGTTTAGTCATGTTGAAAATTGCGACTATTATATTGACTGGATTAATGCCAGTTCAGTTATCAACTTTAACTCCTTTACCACGAAAAATATAATTGAATCTTCTATTATTGAATACACAAAGAATTTTAACGTTAATATTAGTGAAGGTCTATACAAATTGGATAGCTTCATTGTAGACAAAATTTGTAACCAGTTCCCTTTCTTGAGCACATAATGATAATTTCATGACAAACATGTTGCCAAACCGGAACACACTAACCCAACACCACCATCCGCTAACACTTGTTTACCAATAGTGTCTTAGCTACGTCTCTTTCTTGTATATCAACTGGCTGTGCTACGTCTTCTATCTCATTCTTGTATTTCCCACACGATGTGATCATTACTCGAAAGTGCACTTGGGAACTTTTTGTGTTTCATTTGCCTCGTAGTTTTATGCATGC
>JAYMFT010406959.1:0-18511 GCA_038088735.1 Panulirus argus | reverse complement strand
CTCACATACACACATATATACATACATGCACATATATGCACAATACATACATATACATACCAACATATACATGTATACCTACATATACATACATATGGATATACACATATACACATTCATACTTGCTCGCCTCCATCCATTCCTGATGCCACCCCACCCCACAGGAAATAGCATCACCACCCCTTGCATCAGTAAGGTAGCTCCAGGAGACAGATGGAAAGGCCACATTCACTCACACTCAGTTTCTTTCTGTCATGGGTAATGGACCGAAGCCACAACTCCCTATGCACATCCAGGCCCCACAGACCTTTGCATGGTTTACCCCAAACGTTTCACATGCCCTGGTTCAGTCCAATGACAGCACATCAACCCTGGTATTACACATCGTTCCTGTTAATGCAAGGCCCTTGGTTAGGGCCTCAGATGCCCGTGCCATCTCAGCTAACATTAAGAAAAATGGAATCTAACAGTCATATATCTATTTTGTAGGAGTTTGATGACTACAGACAACTTAGCATCAGATATCATCAGCAGACCATGGATAGGACCTGAGGGACAAAAATCACTGTTTGCCAAAGTGTTCAGGTAAGGCTACAAGTAATGATTAGTGTATCAAGTTTCCCTAATGATATTCAAAAGAAAGCACATATATATGGTTATGAAGATTTTGATACATTAATTGACAGTGTGAAATTTCACTATGCACAGTTAATAGAACTGATCTCTGTATTTACACTACCCTGCAGAGTGTTTATAGATTGATTTACATATAATTTGAAAAGTTCAGAAACATTGTAGGGAAATTAGGGTGAAATTAAGTACTTGCAAGAGTTATTTTGTTATACATAAGGAGATAGACCGTTTGAATTTAACAGCCATCAGTCTTGGAAGCATCGTGATGGAAGGAGTATTTTTTATTGATGTGATCATTTTTCCTTTACTTGACAGTGAACTGCAGTGATTTATCTTAATGATAGGCAGGTTGCACTTCCATGTGAAGGGGAAAAGTCAAGCTCCACAACAGAGTAATCATATTATCTTCAGCAATAATTCATTGAATCTTACCAATCATGAGTCAAAATGACCTGAAACCACCACTTAAGCCTCACGCCAGCTTGGATATATGTCACCACATCCCCTAGAACTAACCTGCCCAGCTAAAGGCAAAAGGCTATAGGGCTTATCATTTTGTTTGTCTATTCTGAAGAAGCAGACTGTTGCTGTTTTGTGGAAGGAAATTATCAGTGACCTTAAGTGTCTTTTATGGTTTCTGCATCGTACTAGCATCTCATGCTTCTCAGGAATTACAAGCTTTTCAGATTTCACAATCTGCTCACACTTCTTGACTCTTCAAGCTTTATAGATTTCACAAGCTTTCAGTAATCAGTAAAGTAGATTGCAATTATGGTTTGTTCATGCTTTGGTTATAATAGGAAAGCCTTACTGAGTATATTTTGGCTCAATTATGTTGCTCTTGGCTTTTAACAGTGAATCTAATCTGAAGTTTTAGGTGCTTCACTTAGATACAGTAGCAGTCTTCCATTAATATTTGTTGGCTTATGATTAGATTAACATACTTTTTATGCATGAGAAATTTCTGAAATGTGTATCCGTTCCTATTTTGCATTTAGATATATGTTAAGATTACTGTAAGGTTCATTAAGTTTGTTTTGTAGAATTTATTATCATGTTTCACTGAAGATTGAGCTTCTTAAAGTTATGTATTTTGTAGCTTTTCATTGGCTTCCAAAAGAACAAATATATTGATGTAGAAGCTTCCAGGGAAAGAACTATCTATATTTAAGGCTATATCTGGTTTATGTGTGATGATTATCCTGGAGATAGCAGAGAAGTTATACTACTGTATTTCCTGCCAGTTGAATAAGGCAACCAATTGGGGTAGGAGTTGAGAGCTTGGAATCCTGCCATGCTTTATTATCATTTTTTGAATGTACGACCAAAAGGAGCAAAGTGAAAATCTTTCGCTGAAGGTCCAGTTCTCAATGCTGCCTCCCTAAGGTAGAAAAGACGCTCGTGAATAGAAGAATGAAGACTGATGATGATAACCAGAAGACTGTCATGTGTAATATTGCAAATTTGTCTCAGTTGAGGTACTTATATAGATATTTTAGCTTTTCAGAGCTTAGGGTTTAGAGGCCAATCTATAATCCTTTAGAGTTTTTCTTTTTGTTCTCTTGTCTTTAACTCCTCTGGTGGTTAATTCCTGTACAGAAAGAATAGATATAAACCATATCAGTAGTTCTTGAACATATTAATCTGTGAACATATATTTCTCTTCTAAAAGATGGTAAGGTTTCCTTTATGGAAGGAAGAAACAGAATATCTTCAGGTGGTTGAAGTTACAGGAAAGAGTAGCCTCTTTAGTTTTCCCTCTGTTTTGGTTTCTTGCCTGTTCATATAGTAAAATTTCCTGAAGATGAAGATTATATATATTTTATTCTGGATTTCCAAGGGAGAAAATATGTTTGCAAGAAAACTTTTCTTCCAAGGGTCAGTTTTTCCTGCGAGCTCTGAGAATCTCCATGATCTCTAGGAGTTAGAAGCTGATATCTTCCTACTTTTTAGTGAGATTAATGCTTCTTTCCCTTCACTAACCACCATTTGGTAGTAGTGGCTGAAGCTTGCTTTGGGTACACTCCCCTCCAGTCAGCAGTCACCCTCGTGAATGATGTCAACATCTTGCTGGCTTTCAGGCCACACAAACTGACCACCTCATAATTCTCTGCATCTCCAAACCTGTCAAACATATCCAGACTCTCTTGTCAGACTCACTTCTGGCATAGGCCATACACCTGTTGAATGTGTATGGTCTTGGATTTGTTTTGAACACTTTTGTAAGTCTATGAGAAATTCAGTTAGTAATGATTTCCCTTGACATGTCGGTATGGTCCAAGGCAGTTGATAGTTCAAGGCTTAAGCCACTTAATATCTTTCAAAATTACTAAGATAAATATTCTTGTGTGATTCAACAAGGATGTAGTCTATTTATTACTTACTCCTTACCCTAAGAATTCCTTCTATTGTAGTAGGCTCCTGCAGCACTCTTTCAATGGGCAGTACCTAGGTCATTAATTGTAATAACGTTGTGTGCTTATGTTGGGTGAGTGTGGGGCAATTGAACTGTAAGTCTTCAGTGTCTTTGCTGTAACAGTGGCACCATTGGCATTAAGGGTTTCTACGATGTGTTGAACCAGGTGTTTGCATTAATATAGAGATGGATGGTGTCCAGAGTATAGACAGAAAAGTGTGACTCATGTTTGTCTAGGGAATTTGGTTTTTGATGTGGGGTTGAAGTTTAAAACTGAGTTGGGTTATTTCAGTATGATTATGTTTTGTCATTGCTTTATATGTTGGGGATGGGGGAATCTGTGAGCAGAGTTTACTGAAATGTGAGGCAGGGTAAGCTTTTCTCTGTATTTAAAGTTGAGTGGGTGGTTATGGAATGGTTTCAATGGGTGGGGTCTAGTTCTGTTGCAGAGAAATAGGTGCTAAACATGTTGAGATGGGACTGACTCTATTGGGAGGATCTTTGTTTCATTGCAAAGGTATTAAGTGTTTTTGGTTTTTGGGCATCCAATGATTGGTCAGAGTGCACTATTTTGTGTGGTTTGCAACATTGTTACACTTGCTTCTGAGAGGATGGAAGACCAGGCAAGTGGAGCCTAGTCTAAAATGGAGTGGATGAATTATGTGTAGAGGATGTTGAAAGATTCTTTTTCTTGACCAAATCTAGTGCCTGTTAGTGTTCTTAGGGCATTTTTTTGTGTTGATGTTATTGATGTGTGGAGTGAATATCATGTGTGTTGTATATGATGCCAAGAATGGTTGGTGTTTTGTTCATTTGGAGTGACTTGTCCATCTAAGGCCCTAATGCCAGTGATTCCTACAGCTGTCTTATGCCACACAGTCTTCTATACCAACATTTTTTTTTCTTTCTTTCTTTCTTTTTTTTTTTTTTCCCAGAATCCCATCCTGAAAGTCCTTGATTCTGAAAATAATATGCATGGATTTTCTCAAACACTTGTACAGGCAGAAGTTTATAGAACATTCACTAGACAAACTTTTACATGACATTTGCCCCTCTAATCAATGACAAAAACATTCAGACTAGAAAACCTCTCAGCTTTTCCTTGAAGAATCTTGTCTCAAGACATTCTTCTCTAGCCTATATCATGGCAAGAGCAGGGCTAGTAGTACCACTGTGTCTTAAAAGAGTGCCCTTCAAGAACCTCTTTCTCAGGACTTAGGTATTAATTGTCAATGCATATCCGGGAGTAACTTCACAGGTCTATCCTACTGTGGAGACTGCTTGCTTTTCCACCCAAGCAGAGGGCTACAGACATCTTAGATCTTTTATAATCTTATCATTTTTCTGAAACATTAGCTTCTCAGTATCTTTTTATGGACACTTTTCTTGTTGTCTTGGGCTCTGGGAGGAGAGACAGTGAATTACGCATTATATCCAGACACAAGAATCTTCTTGTCTTTGAAGACAGTTTTTTATGGTTTAGGATAAACCAAACCAAAAATTTTTGGCTAAGAATGAAACACTAAAAATTAGAGATTTTCTGTTGTTATCCATCTTAGAAGACTTCATTAAGAGAACGTTGTGCCTTATGCCTAATTAGTTCTCATGGGGACCTTTGGTACTTCACCATAGGTTTTCACAGGGACTTCTCATCTGTGTACCCAACAACCTTTAAATCTCTCTCAGCAATAAATATATCTTCTTGGATTAAGAAACTTTTTCTGTTGGTTCAAGCTAATCTTTACACTAAAGCAAATAATGTGAGGTGGCCTCTACATTAGCCTTCTTAGAAAACCTTTTTTGGAGGAAGTCGAGGAAAGGGGTTATTGACACCATTTTCCACCTTAATAAGACAGTGCCTTAGTTTAGACATTATGGATCTGTTCTGCATGGGGTGTGGGATTCCTCCCTCAGAGTACTTAAGATAACAGTGTACTTGGTACAGTCTTATCTGAAATTTTTTGTCTAAACCCTCCTTTCTCATATGAGTATGCCATAATGCTTGCAAAGCAGAACCCAAAAGAGAGAAATGTAGTTTTGAAAATTGAAAAAAACAGTCTTCTGAGACAGTGTGCTGCAAACATTTTTTTATAGTTTTCTTACTCTTCCATGGCACCCCTACCCCCTTTGCCGTGTGTTTGTATGTAAAATCTTTTTTCTATACCTACATTAACTGCCTTTGTGTTCTACAAAATGTGAACACTGTTAGGCTGGAAGTGAGTAGGTTGATGACGTTAAGTTGTTGGTGGTACCAGATCTGCCAAGTATGGGCCAGAAATAACTGAGCCACTGTGGTCTCATTAAATTGGTTAGTGAAGGGTGAGTGAAGGCTAGTGCCTTGTTAACAGCTATCAGGGGTAGAAGGTCCTGACCCTTATATCTCAGCAGAATATTTGTCATGCTTGAGGGACATTACCTCAGAAAGGAAAAGGTTCTCAGTTTTCAAAACCAATAATTTTATTTTAATCATCCCATTCCACTTGTTTCAAGGGAATCACTTCAAAGTAGTTCAGCACGAGTCTGAGGTCACTTCTAAGAACTCTTAGATTTTTAGAAATTTGATAGATAGGCCTTTTCACCTGAGGTCTGGCATGGTTCGGAAAACTTATATGACAGTCTCTTAGAAATAAAGATGTCATACTCCAATTGAGCATTTTTTTTTTCATACCTGTTTGCTGTTTCCTACCTTAGAGGGGAACAGACAAGTGACCCTGAGTGAAAATTCTCTTTTGGCTCCTTCCTCTGTTCCTTTTTCTGGAAATTGATGTACAGGACAAGAGGATTTCCAACCTCTTGCTCCAACCTGTCTTATTTACCTTTTATGGTTTGCAGGAGATATGATGGTGTTATATTTCTCCCCATTCCATGCATCTAAAGGACTAAAGTATAGATATAGCTAACAAAAACATGATAGAACCATCCAGTGACCAATTTTTATGGCTGTTCTTTTTCTGGTAAGAAAGAAAGATTCAGCAAAGAAAAAGATAATTCTAGATCTTTCAAGTTAAACAAACAAATAAGAAATAAAGATTTAAGATTTTTAAATGACCTTAGTAGAAAGTGTCTTTAATCATGGACCATAATTCTGGATTTGGAGCATGCTTACTAGTATATTCTGATTCATCTAAGGATGAGAAAGTTCTTGGTTTGCAGGTAGGTAAGGAAATTAGCATTTCAGAGTGATGCCTTTTGGGCTAACCACAGTGCCACAGATTTGGACTAGGTTAATTTTGGTTGGCTTAACTAAATCAATGTCATTAAAATGGTAATACTGGCATATGTTGACAGTATTCTGGTAATATTAGATTCTAAGGAAAAATGTGTCAGCCACAGTTTCTTAGTAACAGAAGTCTTTCAGAAAGCTTATTTCATTTAGTGGGATTTTTTTTTTAGATTATACACTTAACTTGGCCTGTAATAAATTAGTGCCCCAGTTTTTTTTTTTTTTTTTTTTTTTTTTTTTTTTTTTTTTTTAACCTAATAGAGAGTGCTCTAGTTTATTTAGAATGAATGCTACCTTTTTAGATCAGGGAGTGGCATCTTATTATCAAGTAGGACATCTGTTAGTAAAATTCAGTTTTGCAGGAGAGTGCAAAAAATTTAAGAGTCACAAGCATTATGGCTGAACAGATTCTTTTTGGTAAAAGAAAGAGATACATCAAGAGAGATCCCATAAGGACTTTGTGAAATTGGTCCAATAATGAAAATCTGCTCAGACTCAAGGCTTGTAGAGTCATAAGTGGACCTGCCGACATTTTGGATAAGCACATGGGACTCTGGGTGGGCTACCATTTTTCAGAGGGTCAGACAGAAGGAGGAGTATGCAAAGTTGTTCAAAGTTGCTAGCATATCATCTGGAAATGACTGATTATTCCTTGGTTGTTCTTTTTTCTAAGTATTTTCAGTCTAAGTTGAAGAGACTTCTTTTGGGTAGACAGTACCTCAGCTGTGCAGTATTTGATAAACATAGCTTCTTACATTTCACTTAATTCTTCAGAGATGGCAGATCATAGGCTTCTTTTTGTAGCAATTGATAAAAGAGTTTATTAGGTAGTAGTTGGTTGGCAGCTAACAACCAGGGAGGTATATTACCAGCACTACCTGCCTATGTATCCGAAAGGTTAATGACAGCGGTTGTCAAGTTGCACTCCTCTGACCCAGGTAGCTGTCTTTTCTTCCTTCCTCACTCACACGTGGACTAAAGGTATTCTTCCCACAGATATAAGTCTCTCCTTCTCATACGTGAGACTTGACAACACTTAACTCACAGAGCTCATTCTTCGTAACTCTAGATTTTCCTGCAATGAGCACAATGCTTTAGCCCTGCCTTTTGGCAAAATGGTAGAAGTTGATAGAAGTAGTGGGTGGGTACATTTAGGTAGGAGCATGAGGAAGAAACATTAGGTAGAAGATGTGGGTAGAAGCATTTGATAGATGTAGTCAGTAGGAACATTAGGTAGGAGCTTCTGCAAACACTGTGCTAGAGTTACTCTATGCCACTGGCTGAAGGTTAAGAAGCGGCACTAGAGTTCTCTAGTGATAGAGACTCTGTAGCCGTGGCCACCCCCTCTAGAGAGTTCCATCTGGAACAGGCGTCAGAGATATATAGAGATAGAAATAGTTTATTCCAAGTAGTTTTCCTGCATGCAGTGTGCAACATTTGGATAAACACTTTACTGAGGTTAAGGATATGTAGTTTACAGTGAAACTAGGAACAGCTGCTTTCAAGTGTCTTCTGTCAATAACATTGTGCCTTGAATGCCATTGCCCTCTTATTAACTTGTTTCTTCAGTTTTCATTTTAAAGGCAGAGGGGAGTCACTACCATGACTGTAGATTGGGACTTTTGGACGCAGGGTATCTTTTTGTTTCCAAAGAAATCATTGAGATAATTCTTAGACGGACTGGTTTTTAAGGATTAATGACTAGTATCCTATGGCATGAGGTTAATACTGACGTGCCAGTTTCCTTGTAGGATTCCTCAGATTTTTTTTGAGAGTTATCACCATCAAGGAGGAATCTAGCATCAAAACTTGGGGTTTGGGTATCTTCATACTTGCATTTTTTCAAACAGTGTGTAGAAGAAAGTGTAGAGTGCTCTAAGTAGATAACCTTTTGCCCTATTTGCCCTTCCATTCAAAGAGAGTAACAGTCAGTTTGGAACTTTTCTGGCCTTTCAAACAGATTTGAAGTATCTGCTGTAAATAAATCAATATTTGTAGAGATTTGTGTAGTCTTTTTAAGGACAAGAATAAAATCAGTACACAGTAATGTGTCCAGTCTGGCATTTCAGACTTAAGTAGCTCTCATGATCTGGCACTTGTGAGGTTTGTGATGCTTTGTAAAGTGTTTTTTTATGTTTGAAGAACTCATTAGTGTATTGTTTAGGTGCTGTTCATCCATCTTTATGTAACCACAATCCATTATGTGCTCCATTTTGAATTGCTAAGCACAGCTACTTACGTGAAGCAAGTAATGCTGCAAGAACTGTTTGAAAATGCAGGAGTGTCGCACACACCCAGGTACAGCAACTCCAGCCCATTCACCAAGCACCTTGCCCAGTGCTTTCAAACCTGAGCTGTTTCAGTGATCCTCCAAGGACATTCAGACTAACTTTTATGAGGGTGGAATGGAACACCTGCCTCATGCTTTTCCTGAGGCACCAACTTCATTGCAACAAGATGATCATCATGTGTACTCAGCCTCATCCTCAAGTGAGCCAGATGCCACCCTCAGCACTTACAGCTTCCATGAAATTTCTTATTACTGCATTAGTCTGCATTATACATTGTGAAATTCAAAACGGTGAAGATTGATTGATAAGTGCAATACAGGAACTGTTTGCAGTTATTTTTTTTTAACATATAGATTTTTTTATAGGGAAAATGATACCCAACAAGTTAAGTTATATTTTATTCAATCTGGTGTCAGGTTCCCTTGGCAGTATCAGTACCCAGAAAACATAAAATTTTGTAATCCAGCAGTTGCTTAGCCACAGTTTCTTGATTTGAGATATTGGAATGTGATGCTCTTATTTCATAGTAAAGGTTCTTTGTGATAGTTTTTGGTTACAGTACTTGACATTAATGTTTCTAGCCCAGTGTTGAATGTTGAGTTTCGTTTTTCAGAGGAAACTTACATCTACCTCATCTCAAGAAAAAGAGGAGCTGATGAAGGTCCTGGAGCCTTTGCCATCTCTTAGCTTGACATCCAATATTGCCAAGCTGCATCTTGTAGTGATGATTTTTTTTTTTTCTTTATAGCTTTGGGATCAGGAAGAAGAGGTGAATTTTACGTAAAGTTTGGGCATCGGAATTTGCACTACTGAAGTTTGAAGATCATCCTTAATGGATACTGTATAGATTAACACAAACTCAGAGTTTCTTGATGAAGTTAAGACCTTTACATTTAAGAATAAACCTGTTTTGATACAGTCCAGGAAGAAAGTCTGTCACATTAATAGAACTGTGAAGTGTTTATGTTCTAGTTGTAAATGGTACTTGCATCTTACAGGAGAGGCCTTCATTTTGTCAGTGTTAGTTTCATAACCTAACAGAACCACTTTCTCATAGAATTATATTTATCTGTGTGTGATTTAATAGTTTTATATTTTTTCCAGGAGGAAAAGTTTTTATGGGGTCATCCCTGAGTTAATAATCTTTTTTTGGTAGTAATCTTTTTCATTTTTGACCTAGTTACTGAGATAAGTATCTTAGAATTAGTTCAAGATGAATGGCTTCCTCCTCATATATAGTGTGAATTTCCCCTTGATTAAGCTATTTTTATCTGCATCTCCCTTGCAAGGCTCAGAAAAACAGAAAAAGTTGCTGACTGAGGCTGTATCAGAACCTAAACAGGGCAAGTTAAGGTTACAACCTGTCACTCCACCCACCCTATTATTTTACTTGCTTTTAACAAGCATATTTTAATTTTTGTTGACTTAGACTTGAGGTTTTCATTGCTTACTTTGTTTTAAAGAAAGTTTTTTTTTATCTAGTTCTTGTTTATATTTTTAGATTTAATGGTTTGTTAACATTTATAGGATAATACATTTAACATTCCTTTCAGTCAGTTGGAAACATTTCACCCCTGCCATTTGAATACTGAAATGTTTACTGCAGTAGAATATGTGATGTGTTCAGCTAAAAATGTCAGAAACTGCTAAGGAAGTAATTCAATAAGGGTACATCATGAGAAATGCATCATCAGTGTTAGGAAACATGAAAGATAGGCACTTCTCTTCCTTCCTCATACTTCTTCCTTGTTGTGGTTTCTTTGGATAGAAAGAGCCAATAGGTCTGTCAATGTAGCTTTAATCATCAAAGAGAATTACCATGTACTTGAAGTTTTAGGAGATATCTTAGAACCAAAGTATTTGTAAATTCTTTTTAAGGTTATCTTATTTTAAATGTTGAATGCAGCAAACAGTTGTTTGATGTGGTGAGATGAGTAACTTTAAAAAAAATAACTGCTATTATCACTCTTAACCACAGGTGTGAAGAACGCAGTCGTGCCCTTGAGCTGTGCTCATGGGGATTTGAAAATGACAGATTGCTTACTAGCTTCTTGTCTCAGTTAGAGGCTGCTGGAAATCATACTCGAGCTGCTGCCATTGCAGTTTTTAACCAGCGCTTAAAGCAAGCAATACACATTTTACAAAGAGGAGCTTCAAGTAAAAAGTTACCTGCTTTGAATGCAACTGCAATGGCCCTTTCAGGTACAGCATACATATTTACTTTAATGTTTCCTTGATTGCTTTTTAGTGTGTATGCTGGTCATACAGTCCTTGCTAGTCTTTAGACAATACTCTGTAATCTGTACAGATTTTCTAGATCTCAGTGATAGAATATTTAAGTTGAATTTTCAGATGTATGTTCATACATACCATCACATGATCTATTTGTCTTTCAAGATATAACTCTAAACTTGACTCCATTTCTGGTCACATGGAGTGTAACATGTGCATCATTTTTATATTTTCATTAACATTTATCCTCAAATTATGTCCATTGTGCTGAAGTGAGGAAAAGGATTCATACAATACAAGTGACTCATGATTTTTATACTTCCATAAAAATTGGACCAGTCATTGCATTATGCTCCAAAAAACCTGAGGATCACTCTTTACTTTGTTGTTTTCTCTGTTTACTAACTTAATTTTAGCAGTCATACAAAGGTACAATAGGACTCAGTTTTGTATACCTCAAATGTAAGAACCTATAGAATCCCAATATCATTTGTATCAAATACTTAAGCATAATAATTTTTGAGACTTGAGAGATGAAATATATGTATGAAATCCTATCCATGTTGTATTCTATACAGAGGCAAATGGGGCTCATACAGGTGTGGAGTAGCTGCTCAAGAAATATTAATGTTGCATCCTCAGCTTTTTGGAAGCAGATTTTGTGATTTTTTTTATTTGAGATGGCCAGAATAGATGGGAGGATATTGCTTTGGCCAGCATGTTATGATATTGCATTGTTGAATTGAGATGTTTTGGATTTGATTAGTAGGAAAGGAGTTAGATATAGAAAAAAATTGGAAAGTAAGTTTGGGCACTTGAATTTAGCCAGGTTACTGCTTCCCCATTCTGCAGTGATGCACTGGTCAGAATTAAGAGAGGATATATGTGCATTGTGAACAAAAGAATGAATATTGGAGTGAGATGGAAAGGAAAATGAGCTATTGTGTAGAGTGAAATCATTCATATGAGAGTAAATAGGGCTAGAGAATGAAGGAAGATCATATAATAGGGCTAGAGAATGAAGGAAGATCATTTATGGAAAGCATACAAAGGAATTCAAACACCAATAGACCACTTAGTTCTTTTGATGCTGTTTGTGATAAAGGAATAGATCAGAGTAGTAAGAGTAGAAAGACAGATTTTCAGAGTGAAAATTACTCTAAAGTTCAAGTAACTAGGAAGTTGCAAATAATGTTAGTTGTGAATTTTAAGTGAAAGACATCAAATCTATTATTAAATGTACAGTGTCTACAAAAGACATTGTCAGCCTCCATATATTTTCAAAAGTGATACACAGTTGAGGTTTATTGTAAGAACAAGCATATAACACTCTCAGGGTGAAGTCATCATACATCTGGTTGCTAAAACTGTTGTTTCTGAAAGTGTGAGCATCAGCATCCCACCTCAGTTTGTTTCAGACTATCTTGAGAGAGGGATATTCTTTCTTTATCATTCTAGCTGCCACTTCATTTTGAGAATTTCACTTTTGGGTGCTGCATTTTTACAACATGTGCTTCAAGATGGTTGGCCCTTACCTTTCAAAGGTGAAGAAAGCCCGAATTCTCACCTGGAAGCAAGAATTTGTGGGTACATATAAGATTTCTAGGCACACTGGGCACTCTGAACACATGATCATGTGGCTGCTACCTGAAACACCTCATCAGTGCCTGGCATTATTCAGAAGATCAAGGCCCTATGGACCCAAAACATGGACCTAGAATACTTCAGGAACCTTGTCAGTTCCATGCCCAGATGTCTGCAGATGATAATCAAAGCCAAAGGAGAGATGATAAAGGACTAAAATGCAACTTTGACATTGCCTTTGAGAATATATAGGGTGGTGAACAAGTTTTTTTGTGGACACTGTATCTTTGGTACTTCTTTCAACCACAATAATAGGTAAATCGTTCCATATGCTGACAATCCTGTTGAAGATAAAGTACTTTGCCTAATTCAAGGTAAAAGATTTGCCCAAGAATTACTAACCATTACTTTTAGTGAAATTAGGCAAATCTGTTCTCAAGTGAATTGTTAGATCAAGACTTTTGAAGCCTCTGATAACTTTGAATACCTGTGTTAAATCACCTCTTATCCTTTTCTTTTTTAAGCCAAATAGATACAAGTTGTTCAATTGACTTTCATAAGATTTTTTCTCAGTCTAGGAATCATCTTGTAAGCTCACTTAGGTACTGTCTCCATTCTATCACTCTTTTTTCAAGTAAGATCCCAAAAATTGAACACACTATTCCAGCTGTGGACACACCAGTGACTTGGCTTTAGGTCACCAGAGACTATTACACCAAAGTCTTTTGTTTCCTCAGTTACTTTTTGCAGTTCAAGAAAATTCATACCGTAGCTTGCCTTCTCATTTTTACTACCGATATGTAAAACTTTGCACGTATCGATATAGAAATTCATTTGCTGTCTGTGAGCTCAGTCCATTAGTTTACTTATTTTTGTTTGAAGCTGCAGTGGTTCAGTTTTTGTTTTAGATTTATTTCCAACTTAGTGTCATTTACAAATTTTCATATCTTACAATAAACAATATTATTAATATATGAAGAAAGAGAACCAGTCCTATGGCTGATCCTTGTGGCACACCACTAGGTATATGTAACCATTTTAAGGCTTAACCATTAATCACTACTCTTGGTTTAAGGCCAGTCAACCAATTTCTTAACCATTGAAGTACTACCCTGTCTATACCATGTGAACGTAGTATCGTCCACTATGTGATAGCCCTGCCCTTTGGTGAAATAGTATGAGAAATAGATAGAAGTAGTATGTAGGCACATTAGGCAGGAGCATAAGGTAGAAGATGTAGGTAGGAACATTGGACAGGAGCATTAGGTAGAAGTAATAAGTTGGAACATTAAGTAGATGCATTAAGTAATAGTAGTTGGTGGGAACTTTAGGTAGGAGCTGCAGTAAACACTGCACTAGGGTTGCCCTTTGCCAGTGGCCTGTTAAGGGTGAGGCACTAAAAGCTGAGAAGTGGCACTGGAGTTAATTTATGGAGATTTTTGCTGTGGCCACCCCCTTGAGGGAGTTCCCAAAGGCAACAGGTGTCAGGGATATAGATAGATACAATTACCAGTCCTAAGGCTGATAATTGTGGCACACTATTAGTTACATCTAACCATTTTGAGACTTAACCTTAATCACTATATTCACTAGTCTTTGGTTATGGCAAGTCAACCAATTTGTTAACCGCATAAGTACTGCCCCATTCATATCATGTGATTTTGCTTTTCTAAGTAATTTTGATATAAAACTTTAGTAAATGCTTTTTGAAAATTTAGATAGATGGCATCACCTGCTTTACTTTCATCGTACATGTTAATTATATCATAAAAGAAATCAAACAGATTTGTAAAACATGAGCAGTTTCACTGAAGCCCATGCTAAGAATTCTTTATTAAGTGGTGGTCCTCTAAATGGTTTACTCTCATATACCAAATGATGGTTTCCACAGATGCAGACAGACATTAAGCAGACTGGACTATGAATTTAAGGCAGTAGTTAACTACTTTTTTGAAAATTTTTGTTGCATTAGGAAGCTTCCACTCTTCTGAAACTTCCCCCATAACAAGGTAGAAGTAGTAGTTAGGAACATTAGGCAGAAGCATTAGGTAAAAGTAGTCTGAAGGAACATTAAGTAGGAGCCTCTGCAAATGCTGCACTTAGAGTTGCCCTTTGACAGTGGCCAGTTAAGGGTGAGGCACTAAAGGCTAAGAAGTGGCACTGGAGTCCACTAGTTATGGAAACTCTTAATAATGTGGTCACCCACCTTGGAAGAGTTCCAGTTGGGAACAAGTGTCAGATATAGATAAATAGCTAGAAGTGACTAATTGAAAAGAGCAGTCAAGGGTTTAACTACCTCATTTTTTGCCACTGTATTGTCCTTGGATAAAATCTTTCTGGGCCTGCTATTTTATTTACTTTAATTCTCTGTAGTGCTGATTGTTCATCTTCAATTCTTTTGTCAGTATGTCACAATATTTTTTTGCTTTTTTATCTTTGGAATTGGATTTGGGATGTGAGTAGTGTTTTCAGTTGTAAATACAAATGCAAAATTATCATTTAAAATCTTTGCCATGTTTTCATTGTCTTGAATATAGTCACCATTTTCTGTAATTAATGGACCAGTTGACTGGTTAATGACTGTTTTGCTTATAACATCATAAAAAAAACTCCCCTCTCCCCAGGGATATGGGAGAAAGAATACTTCCCATGTATTCCACCGCGTGTCGTAGAAGGCGACTAAAGAGGGTGGGAGCAGGGGGCTAGAAACCCTCCCCTTCTTGTGTTTCAGTTTCTAAAAGGGGAAACAAGGAGTCAAGCGGGAAGTGCTCATCCTCCTCAGAGGCTCAGATTGGGGTGTCTGAATGTGTGTGGATGTAACCAAGATGAAAAGAAAGGAGAGATAGGTATTATGTTTGAGGAAAGAAACTTGGATGTTTTGGCTCTGAGTGAAACAAAGCTCAAGGGTAAAGGGGATGAATGTTTTGGAAACATCTTGGCAGTGAAGTCAGGGGTTGGTGAGAGGAGAAGAGCTAAGGAAGGAGGAGCACTACACCTGAAGCGGGAGTTCTGGGAGTGTGTGAAGTAAGTAAGGAAGTAAATTCCAGATTGATGTGGGTAAAACTGAAAGTGGATGGTGAGAGATGGGAGATCATTGGTGCTTATTCACCTTGTCATGAGAAGAAAGATCTTGAGAGGCAAGTGTTTTGGGAGCAGCCGAGTGAGTGTGTCTGCGGTTTTGGTGCATGAGACAGGTTATAAGTGATGGATGATTTAAATGCGAAGGTGAGTAATGTGGCAGTTGATGGTATAATTGGTGCACATGGGATATTCAGTGTTGTGAGTGGAAATAGTGAAGAGCTCATGGATTTGTGTGCTGAAAAAAGACTAGTGATTGGGAATACCTGGTATAAAACGAGAGATATTTACAAGTATACATATGTGAGTAGGAGAGATGGTCAATGGGCATTATTAGATTACATATTAATTGATAGGTGTGTAAAAGAGAGATTTTTGGATGCAACTGTGCTGAGAGGGTCAGCTAGTGGTATGTCTGATCACTATCTTGTGGAGGCGAAGGTGAAGATTTGAAAAGGTTTTCAAAAAAGAAGAGAAAATGTCGGGGAGAAGAGAGTGGTGAGAGTAAGTGAGATTGGAAACGAGGCTTTTGTGAAGAAATATCAGGAGAGACTGAGTGTAGAATGGGAAAAGGTGAGAGCAAATGAGGTGAGGGGAGTGGATGAGGAATGGGATGTATTTAGGGAAGCAGTGATGGCATGTGCAAGAGATGTATGTGGCATGAGAAAGGTGGGAGATGGGCAGATTAGGAAGGGTAGTGAGTGGTAGGGTGAAGAATTAAAGTTGTTAGTGAAAGAAAAGAAAAGAGACTTTAGGGCGATGCTTCCAATGAAGTAATGCAAATGACTGGGAGATATATAAGAAAAAGTGGCAGAGGTCAAGATGAAGGTGCAAAGGTTGAAAAAGAGGTCAAATGAGAGTTGGGGTGAGAGAGTATCATTAAACTTTAGGGAGAATAAAAAGATATTTTGGAAGAAGGTAAATAATGTGCGTGAGATAAGAGAACAAATGGGAACATCGGTGAAAGGGGCAAGGATGAAAGTGATAACAGGTAGTGATAGAGTGAAGAGATGGTGTGAGTATTTTGAAGAATGTGTAATGTGTTTGATGATAGAGTGGCAGATGTAGGGTTTATTGGTCAGGGTGGTGTGCGAAGTGAGAGGGTCAGGGAGAGTGGTTTGGTGGAGAGTGAAGAGGTGGTGAAAGCATTGCGAAAAATGAAATTCGACAAGGTGGTGGGATTGGATGGTATAGCAGTTGAATTTATTAACAAAAGGGGGTGATTGTGTTTTAGATTGGTTGGTAAGAATATTCATTGTATGTATGGGTCATGGGGAAATACCTGAGGATTTATGGAATGCATGTATAGTGCCATTTTACAAAGGCAAAGGGGATAAAGGTGAGTGTTCAAACTGCAGAGGTATAAGTTTGTTGAGTATTCCTTGAAAACTGTATGGGTGGGTATTGATTGAGAGGGTGAAAGCATGTACAGAGCATCAGACTGGGGAGGAGCAGTGTGGTTTTAGAAGTGGTATAGGATGTGTGGAGCAGGTGTTTGCTTTGAAGAATGTATGTAAGAAGTACGTAGAAAAACAGATTGATTTTTATGTGGTGTTTATGGATCTGGAGAAGGCATATGATTGGGTTGATAGAGATGCTTTGTGGAAGGTCTTAAGAATATATGGTGTGGGAAGGAAACTGATGGAAGCAGTGAGAAGTTTTTATCAAGGGTGAAAGGCATTTGTAGGAGCAGGAAAAGATGAGAGGGGTTGGTTCTCAGTGAAGGATGGTCTGCGGCAGTGGTATGTGATGCCCCCATGGTTGTTTGATTTGTTTATGGATGGTGTGGTTAGGGAAGTAAATGCAAGAGTTTTGGAGAGAGGGGCGAGTACGCAGTCTGTTGGAAATGAGAGGGCCTGGGAAGTGAGTCAATTGTTGTTCGCGCTGGTGGCTGGCTGATTCGAGTGAAAAACGGCAGAAGTTGATAAATGAGTTGGAAAAGTGTGTGAAAGGAGAAAGTTGAAAGTAAATGTGAATAAGAGCAAGATTTTAGGTTCAGCAGGGTTGAGGGACAAGTTAGCTGGGATGTGAGTTTGAATGGAGAAAAATTGGAGGAAATGAAGTGTTTTAGATATCTGGAAGTGGACTTGGCAGCGAATGGAACTATGGAAGCGGAAGTGAGTCAGAGGTTGGGGGAGGGGGCGAAGGTTCTAGGAGCGATGAAGAATGTGTGGAAAGAGATAACGTTATCTCGGAGAGCAAAAATGTGTATGTTTGAAGGAATAGTAGCTTCAACAATATCATATGGTTGTGAGGCATGGGCTATAGATAGAATTGTACGGAGGAGGGTGGATGTGTTGGAAATTAAAAGTTTGAGGACAAAATGTGGTGTGAGATGATTTGATCGAGTAAGTAATGTATGAGAGGTGTGAGATAATATGAAGATTGTGGTTGAGAGAGCAGAAGAATGTGTGTTGAAATGGTGTGGACATATGGAACGAATGAGTGAGGAAAGGTCGACAAAGAGGATATAAGTGTCATAAGTGGAGGGAACAAGGAGAACCGGGAGGCCAACTTGGGGGTGGAAGGATAGAGAAAAAGGGATTTTGAGCGGTCGGGTCTTGAACATGCAGGAGGGTGAAAGGCGTGCACGGAATAGAGTGAAATGCAGCGATATGGTATACTGGGTCGACGTGTTATCAAAGGACTGAACCAGGGCATGTGAAACATCTGAGGTAAACTATGGAAAGGTCTGTGGGGCCTGAATGTGGATACCAACGTATACATATATATATACATATACATGCACATGCATATGCACATATACACAAGTACATATTCATGCTTGCTCGCCTTCATCCATTTCTGACGCCACGTCGCCCCATAGGAAATAGCCTCGCTACCACCTGCGTCCAGAGAAGTACCACTAGGAATCATACGAAAAACACCACATTTGTTCACACTCAGTCTCTAGCTGTCATGTATAATGCACCGAAACCACAGCTCCCTGTCCACATCCAGGCCCCCCAGGCGTTTTACATGCCCTGGTTCAGTCCATTGACAGCACGTCGACCCCAGTATGCCACATCGAACGATATATATATATATATGTGT